>VDFB02117735.1:0-82783 GCA_007258455.2 Sequoia sempervirens | reverse complement strand
AAAATATTTTGTTCAATGTGGACGTGGTGGTAGCAACTAATGGTACCTTGTGCATGTGTTTTTTATTTTGTCTTCCCCTATTCCCAAATGATTACATAAAACCACTAGGCGAGTTTCTCAAAAATTGTTTGAAATTAGGTTTTGAAATAAAGTGAAATGAAATTGTAACTCAATCGGATACTTTTTGCTCCCCTATTTATAAAGGGGATTTCATGGCTGAAGTAAGAGTGTTAAAAAAAAATTGAGTCTAAGAAGGGTCTAGTTGAAGTCTATGCTCAAAGAGTAGTAGAATGTAAATAGATAAGTTGGTAAATATATTAGAATTAGGTCTAGGGTATAAGTCATATTGTATGATGGGTATGTGTAGGATCATGATAGGCCAAAAAAGTGGTGATATGATGGGTATATGAAGGGTATGTGGCTGACGACTTTTTTTTTACCCAAAATTGATGAAATAAAAAGGGTTTCTAATAGAGATTCTCAGCTTTCCACCAATATAAATTATGCTTTACTTTGTGATGTAGGAGCATCTAGTGGTGTGAGGGAAATATTGCATCATCCAAAAAGATGCTTTCCATTCGTGTTCCTATTGTTTTCTTTGTAGATTTTTTTGCATTTCTGGATACCCTTTTCGTCGAATAAGAGTTTCCAACTTTCAAAACTGTTTTTCTACTTTTACTGCCCAAATGCTATTTTTAGCAGGTGTGAATTTTAAGGTGTGGGAAGACCAAAATTTATGGGAAGGTTCATGATGGAAAAATAAGCACTTTGGCAAAAGAATCAGGTCAAGATCATTCACGGTTTGAAAGTTATTCAAGTTCCAGTTTCTGCTTTTTGCCCTGAAAAACCTTCCGAGTCCAGTTTTAGGCACTAAACCATCTCGTATGAGACAAAAAAATGTTGGAACCATTAGAGCAGGTTCCTAGCGAGTTCTTCACTCTAAGACCTTTCCGACAGTGCAAACGGTTAGAAAACCGAAGTCCCGGATCAAAAGTTATGGCTTCCAGAAGTTGGCCAATTTTTGAACAACTGCCAATTTTTGATCATTAGGACTCATCGTTTGACTCTCAAACTGTGGCCTTTAAAGTACCTAACCATCAAAAATCTGTATTCTTGAATGTTGCTACCCAAACTGTAGCTATTTTATGGGAAAGTTTCTGATTTTTGTGTAACTTTTTGGGGAAAAGAGTTCACATGCTACGAAAGGCGAATCTGGGTAATTTTCTGTAAGTCTGTAATTTGCATGTATCATAGAGCTTAACGATTTGAGATCATCTGCATGTAAGAGTTCCATATTTTGAATGAAATATTATTCTCTATTTTGTGAGTGTTATTCTATGTCTCGGGTTTGCTCCCTCGTCACTTTGAATTTAATATATAATTATTATTCATTTTCTATTTGAATTATGACTAAAGTCCTGATTGATAAGCTGATTGAAAAAAATCTATAGCTTTCAAATGGTATCACATTTTTTGAATCCAAAATATGCATCATGTTTTATGCTTCATATTCTATAGAATTTTTAAAAAATGCATTTCATGAAGTTTTTTCTTTAAGTTAAGGTGGTCAGACATACAAGTTATTATATTTTTAAAAAGTTGTAATAAAGAATTCATAATTAATTATTTACTTGGAAAAAAAAATTACAAAAAAATATGCATCAAATTGGTTCATGAGTCCTCTACTTATATCTAAAATATTATAAATAAAATATTATCATTTTATTGTAGTTAGGGTGGTCAGAAAGACACCTACTTCTTATTTTTTCCTTGAAATTTAAGTACTACTACATTGAAATTTCAAATTTTCATCAAATAGATATTTAAAAAAATAAACATAGTAGTTTAGAAACTACATTCAATTTGCTACAGATTCTATTCTTACATATTTTTAAAATAATATAGATAACTTATTCAAATCTTTAAATCAAGTTGCTTAACTCTAATTTTTCTAAATTTTTTGTCACTTAAGGGCCTGTATTTTCCATGATGATCCTACATATACCCTAATGATCTTAAAATAGTTTTACAAAGCAATATCAATAATGAAAGAAAATACTAGTTCTAAAATATGTGCTCTCCTGTATATTTTTCCTGCACATCATGAATGAAATTGTTAATTATAATTTCATTTGTCTTATGTCATTTGAACTGAATGAATGGGTTTGTTTGTGCTTAAATTCAATGAGTTGATTTAATGGTAAAATAAGGTCATTAGTTTGTGGGAAAAAGATGTAGGATTTGGTAAGGAAGCAATATTTTAAAATGTAGTGAGTTGGATGCCACAAATTATCATGCTAATAGTCCCTTGGTTACTAATGTTAAATTTTAGTTGTATTATTGATCGACTACAAATTATGACTCCATTTTTCCCTCAGGTTAGGCACTGGTCTTTCCATTAGTTTATATTGTGGTTGATTGAGCTAGTGATGAATTTGGCTTGAGATTTAGAATGGGAATGAATGCATAACATAATTTAAATTGCACCATACAAACCTTCATTATTATCATATTCCCTGTAATAAATAGCAATTTTGTAAGAAGTCTGCCAAGCCTTTAATGATATTGGTTTATTTGTGCTTCTTAAGGAATACATATGTGTATGGAAATTCTCTTGATCAAGTAGGGATATTATGAGCATGAGTAGGATTACCCTCCTAGGTCTCATAGAGCTTGAAGAGAAGTGGGGTTCTTAATGCTTCACTTAGGTGTTGACCAATCCTCACCCTTACTAATTATTGAATTCTGGCAGATTCATAGGTAAGGAATGAGATTAAGTTTGGTTCTAAAAAAACCAACGAGATCTAAACATAGAAACAATTGAACAAACCACTAGGAGATTAATGCCATATTATGGTCCATAATACTACAGCAGTGAATGGAGAAGGATAGAAGAATATAAGCCTAGCATGTTAGCATATGGTCTAAATTCAAATATGTATACACATCATCTCCAATTGAAAAATGGAAAATAAATTAATAGAGGTCATCTTATGTATACAGATGGATGCACATACACACAAAAATATTGTAGGATTTATAAATAGTAGTAAGGGAAGGGACCCTACTATAAGACCGAATTGTTAATTTATTGAGGTTATAAATGATAAAGATGGAGATATGGAAAGAGAGGTTGATAAATTGATAATGGTTGAGGCTATTATGGACCTTACCATTGGGTATGAGTTATTGATTGATTACCCCTTCTTAAAACACACTCTTGTGCAAAAGAAGAGGGAAGAACAAGGTCTCCCTAAGGATGTGCTTAAGGGCAGAAAACCAAAGAATAATAAATGAGTGCAGACTGATGTTTTATAAACTATGTTGTCAAAATTGTGTTTTATTTAAATTATTGTATAAAAAATGTAGTCTATAAAACAATGTTCCATTATTCAATTGATGTATATATGTTCATACAATTTATATTTTTAGTTTTTTAAGCCATGTTTGATTATATTTCTTTGAAATTGATACATTTATGATTTATCCAATTATTTCCAAATATTCAATAATGCTTGTGTTTGTTGATATGTAGAAGATGTTGATGAAACACATAGTAATACCCAAGATCCAACTAGGTTATTAAGATTTGGACGGGATGATCCAAACCATCCTTTAAACAATACCAAGGTGAAAAGAGAAAGATTAAATAGAATACTACTAGCTGTGAAATTTGAAGAGATGATAAGATTCACATACACTAATGGCATGCCACCTAGCCTTAATGATGATGATCATGATAGTGAAAATGTAATGCATGAAGGAGGATTGAATGAAGTGCTTATATATTTCTTTGGGGATGGAAACATTGATGACAATAATGATCATGCAGTTGACAGTAATGATGATAGCAGGAGTAATTACCACCAACATAATGTTGATGATAACAACTTGAAAGACTCCATCAAGCAAGCAACAAAGACAACCATGTTCAAATTGGGTGCAAGTAGAACCTCAAAACTGGCATGTACATTAATAATATTAGAAATCAAGTCACTATTTGGTTGGTTAGACAAAGGATTCACTACCCTACTGAAGTGAGTTGAAATCTATTTCTTACTTTGCATTATCAATTGGTGTACATATTCATAAACATTCATCAAATTTGTTTATATTTTGTTAAGGGTATTTTAAAACCATATATTGTATATAAATAGTCCTAGTATAGATTAAAATATCAAACATGTTCATCATAATTCAAACATTCAATTGGTTTAATCTCCAACAATCTTATAGGGCACTAAAACCTAAAATATTCCCTAAAGAGAATGTGTTGCCATCAACTTATAGAGAGGCGCATCTATTGATGGTTGAGTTTGGGATTGAATATAAGAAAATTCATTCATGTAAAAATGATTCCATTTTATATAGAGATGAATATCAGAACAAGGTAGATTTCCTTGTATGCAAAGAAAAGAGATATTGTATAGATGTACAAGGTCCTACAGTTCCAAAGAAGGTTTTACGTCACATGCCAATTATACATAGACTTCAATGAATGCTTCGTTGCAAGTCACTTGCATAATTGATGGACTGACATGCAAAGAATAGGAGTAAAGATGGATTCATGTGAATTCTGGCTAACTCCAAAGCAATGAAACACATAGAGGAAAAATGACCAAGAAAATTCAAAGATAAACCCCATGGTATCATGTTTGGTCTTGCAATTGATGGAGTGTGCCCATTCTCTTTCTTGAGCTCAAATTCTAGTGTTTGGCTAATTAGATTGATAGTATACAATACTCCCCCATGGATAAGCATTAGAAGGAGCACCTTATGTTGACTCTCATTGTTCTAGGTAAACACCAAGTTAAAAACATGGATGTTTATGTAGTGCCTCTCATGTCACTGTTACTTTTATGATACTTTTCTGAGTTTGGTTGATACTATTTTGATACTATTTATGTTGATGCATACTTGAGACTATGTTGGTGACTATTTCACGATGTTGTTTGGTTGGTTGATAGCTCCATTTATCGGACTTGGTTGTCTATGAAAGTACTACTATTGCTTATGATATGTGGACATATGTGTTTGATATTATGCTTATGCAATTGTTTACTTATTGTTTAATGATGATGTTGTTTAGAATATAGTTATTATTTGAAGTTCAGCTGAGAGGGACAATGTTGCATCTCTCATCCATGAGTGCCTTGCTACATTGCAATTCTCTCTCATTGTATGTTTGAAATTGAATATATATATGTTGTTTTGACACTTGGTTTTATACAAGATTGTAAGTGTCGGGCAATGACTCCACCTACATCATCGGGTCTGAGCATGCCCAACATACCGAATGGATATGATGTGGCTTAGGGAGTTGACAAGAAAGAATCCTCGTCTGTGTTCACCATCCTGTCGTTGTTTGACGATGTTGTCTGTCAGTATCCCATTTTTTTATGGTATCATTTTGTTTCATGTTCATTTTAAGTGTTAATTTTAATGTGAAAATTGTTTGATTTTGATGCATTATCATTATTGTTAATTAGTTAATTTAATTTAATGATGGTTATTATTATTGTTGAAATTAATTTAATTAAGCATCAAATTTAATTATTAAAGTGATTTGTGAAAATATCAAGGATTTAATTAAATATTAAATTAGTTTGCAAATTTTAAATTAGCGATTAAATAATATTGTTTATTTAATTATTATTATGAATTTATTCAAAAATAAATATTTTTTTAAATACTATATTTGAAACCTAAATTTTTAATATATATATATTTAAATAATTAAAAGAATTTTTTGTGACGGATATGATTGATTTTATTAAAATATTGTGATATTTTGTAATTGAGTAAAATAATTATTAAAGGGTGAAAAATTATTACAGAGATGGAAAGAGTATTAAATTTTAAAAAATAGTAGAGCTAGCTTTATGAAATTGCCATCTATCCATTTACCTGAAAAAATGAGAGAACTCTTCTTTAATTTTTTTTTGGGGGAATTCGGTGGAAATATATAGGGGAATTGTCTACCAAATTTTGTTTTCACTCTAAAGTATACTGTGGTAAAAAGTGGAAAAAAAAGCTGAAAATTTCTTTTACAGTGAAGAGAATTTAAGAAGAAACTTAGCTCTCCATCTCCACTTCCAAGTGTAGCCAGGTAGTGAAACTATGGATTTCTTCTTAATTTAAAATTTTGTTTTCTCTCTGGAAGATTCTAGGTTCATTGTTTGAAGTTTCCTATGGTAGTCTTTTGCTTGTTCATTTGCACCTTCTCCTGCCAGTAAGCTATAGTTGTTTAGGATTTAAAGTTTAATTATTTTATTTTTTCCTGAAGGTTTTCATCATGCTTACAGCCGCACCCATTCACCCTTTTTTTCCATATGCTTTATCCCACTTCATTTTCCTGTTGGTTGATTATAGGCATAAGTGTGGTTTATTAAACAAGTCTCTATGGCTACGTTCATGGGCAACTGGCTGTAGCCACATCCTCCATCCATATTTCTTAGCTTTACTATTGTGCGCAACCTTGGATCACCACCGCTGTCTTTTTTTTTCTTCTATAATAATTTTAATCTTCTTGATTTATATATATAAATATAATTACAATTATATGTTTTGCATTGGGTCGCTGCCTTGTTTAATGGTTGGCATGAGTATATGTATATATATGTAAATTTATATATATATTTAATTATGGATGTTTGTTTTTTCAATGCCTGTATTCTACACTCTTAAATACAGTTTTATTTAATTGAATATATATATAACTCATCTCATATAATTATATAGAATCGTATTTTAATTTGTATGGTTTATTCAAGTTTATAATGTATATAGATATAAATTTAAAATAATTGTATCTTTTTATGTAAAAGTAATATTTGTATTCTGTCTTTCTAAAATAGAGTTTAAATTAATGGAAAATCAAAATTATATATGTGTGTGTTTTTTATATGTGTAAATATATCTATTCTTCATGAGTTATAAATACAAAGTAATTTGTTTGCAATAAAATGTGTGATTTGATTAAGAATAGTTATTTGTGTATATAAAAGGTTAAAAAGAATAGTTAAAAGGGTTAATTTAAGTAGTTGGGTTGGGTAGTTTTATTGTGATAGATAAATAAATTGGGTAAAGGGAATTGACTTGATTTTTACCAAAATACTTGTGTGTATTGTTTCAATAATTGGAAACTAAATTTGATCTATTTGTAGATATTTGAAATAAGTTGTTTAAATCAAATAGATTTGTAAATGGAAGAGTCATTTAGTTGAGGTAGGTTGTTTTATGGTTTTATTTGTATGTGTGTATAATTATGTATGTAAATATGACATGATTTAAAATAAAAGTAAATTCATTTGTGATAATATATGTATAGAGATAATTATATAATTTCTTAATTATTTAAAAAAAATTGTGATGAAAAAATAAATGGTTTAGGTTGTTTATTACAAAAATGAATAAATAATTAGACATTCCATGTAATTGTTGGATGTTGTGGATGTGTTGCTGATATGTGGTTGTCATTAATGTCAACACTATTAGTATTTGGTATATCAGTTGCTATATATGTTGAGGATATTGAGAAAATTGTAAGAGAAAGTGTTCTAGGTTCCCAGTGGAACTATGCAGGTCATGAGGGTGTCTTGTCCTATACGTTGAAGATTAGTTGGTGTGGATTAAAGGGTTTATTGTTGAGTATATCTAGATCATCTACTAGAAGTTTCAAAGGTCTGTGTGAAGTTTTGAGTATGTCATGGTTTGATAGTGTTTATGTGGTCTTTGTTAGTGTTCCTAAATGAAGATTGTGTGATTCTGTTGATCTTAGTTGTTGTGGATGTTTCTCTATTATTTCTTGGTTCTCTCTGATATCTCTAGATCGTTCTCTATCTTTTTTGTATGTCCACATTGACCAATAAGCTTGTGATTGAAGATCTTTTCTTGTGCATATTCATTTTTCATGTTCCTGGTCGACATGTTGGTCGTAGTGTGTTGTGGGTCTTTGTGGTGAAAGTAACTAAAGTCTTTTTGTGTTGGAGATGTCAATTTGGGTCTTTAATATGTTGTGACCAAACTTGGTGGATTTGTATTGAAAATTTATTTGTAAATTTGGGCCGACATTGCAAATATGTTCTATTTTCTCGGCCAACTAAGTTGTGATGAAATTTCATGTCACGGATATATAAGTGTGATTGTTTCATCAATGAAGAGTGTGCTTTGTGTGCTCCTATGTGTGTATGTGTGAATATCATTTGATTGCAAAGCAGAGTGTGAAAAATATTGTGCAAAGTGTAAAGAAGTGTTGAGCTTAATTGGAACTGTAATCAGGCTTGTGTAGAAGCTATTTTCTCAATTCATACCCTCCAAATTTTTAATCCTATTGTGTTGGGCAATGAGCCCCTTTTGTATTTGAGAAGTGAGCTCTAGGTAGTGTGCCTAAATGCATGTGCATTCCCCTTATTATTTCTCATTATACTTTTAATAGAGTATAATCTTGTGGACTAACATCCAATATAGTTTTTCCTCTAACAGGGTTTCTACGTAAAAAAAAATCGGTGTTCTTTGTCTCTCTGATGTGTTAATTTCTTGTGGTTAATTACTTATTCATCAGATCTAAGATTAAAGATAAGATAAGTATGAAAAGTTTAAATTTTTGTAAAACCTAATTCACCCCCCTCTTAGTTTTATGTCCTTGTTTTTCCAACAGTTGGTATCAAAGCAGGTTCCTCTGAAGAAGTCTAAAAGCTTGAGGTGATTCAGGATGGAAACATTCAAGAAGGATAATCTAAGATTTGATGGCACTAACTATTCAATGTGGAAAGTTAGGATGCAATGTCACTTAAGGTGTATTGGTGAAGCTTTCTATAAGATTACAAGAGATCCATATACTATTCCTCACAATGGTCCCTCAACTCTTGATGAGATCAAAGTTGCTAAAAATAACGTTAGAGCTATTGAAGCTTTGGTGAGTGCTCTGATAGATTTAGATATGGCTAATGTGATGGGTTTGTAGACAACTCAAGAGATTTGGACAAAACTAGAAAATTTGTATGCAGGAGATGCATAGGTGAAGATGGCTAAGCTACAAAGCTTGAAAGGAAAGTATGAGAATTTGAAGATGGGTGAAGATGAAAATATCATTTCTTTAATGTAAAGACTAAATGAAATAGTGATGGGTATTAAACATGTTGATGGTTCTATGGATGAGGATGAAATTGTGGCTAAAGTACTTAGATCCTTTCCTCCCTCCTACAAAATGAAGGTCCATGCTATTGAAGAGTTCAAATCAGTAAACAAGATGGAAAAAGACACATTGACCAAGAAGCTTGCTTCTTTTGAAATAAGTGAATTTGGTGAATCTACACCAAAGACTGAATCTGCATTCAAGGCTACTATATCTGGAAGTAACAAGAAAAGATATAGTCCAAGAGAAAGTTCTAGAAATATATCTCAATATGATGAAGAACTAAAACAACTTGAAGATAAAGAAAGAGAGGTAGAAGAATTGGAAACACTAATTACAAAACAAGAAGGGAGAGGAAAAGGTAAGTATGAAGATGTATTACCTATTAAATATTTTTCGTGTAGTAAAATAGGTCATTTTGCATCAAGATTTCCTAAAAGAGTTCCTAGATCTAAGCCTAAAAATTATAGATTCCAAAAGAGATGCTACTTTGTTGAAGAAGCAATGATTGATGATGATTCTGATAAAGATAATGGAAATGAAGATGAATGGGCTTTCATTGCTATCATTGAAGATAATCACGTGCTACCAAATTTACTAAAGATGAAAAATCTCTTGTAGCCCAAGTTGAAGAAAAAGATGAGTGGTTCATTGATAGTAGATGCTCACATCATATGACCAGTGATAAAAGAAAATTTGTGAGTCTAGAGAATTATGACGGAAGGGTTGTAAGATTTGGAAATAACAATGCTGATGTGATTCATGGAAGAGGGTCTATTTTCCTTGGTGGTAAGGATAACATTGATGATGTCCTCTATGTTGAAGTCCTGGAACACAACTTGTTGAGTGTTGGATAGATGGTTCACAAGGGATATGATCTTCAATTCAAATATGGAAGATGCAAGATACATGGAAGTTCTGGGAATATGATTGCAACAGGAGAACAAACAAAAGGTAATATTTTTCATCTGAATACTACTAGTGGGCATTTTTTAATTGCTCAAGTAGATGAAAGCTAGTTATGGCATACGAGGTTGTGTCATACAAACTTTAACAACATTATCAAGATAAGTTCTACTCAAGCAGTAAGAGATCTACCTAGGTTAGTGAAGCATGCTAATATAATCTACAAGGAATGTTAGATGGGTAAACAAACTAGAGTCTCTTTCCAAAGAAAATAGTTTCATTCAAATAATTTGCTGGAGCTGCCACATATTGACCTTTGTGGTCCCTCTAGAGTTAGAAGTATTCATAGAGAAAGGCATTTTATGTTGGTTATTGATGATTACTCTAGAATGATTTGGGTTTCCTTCTTAAGAGAAAAATGTGAAGCATTGGAGAAGTTCAAAAGTTTCAAGGCTATGATAGAAAATGAGAAAGGACTAAAAATCAAGTGCCTGAGATCTGAAAGAGGTGGTGAGTTCATTTCCAAGGAGTTCAATTCTTATTGTGAAGAGCATGGAATTAAAAGATAGTTATCTGATCTCCAAACCCCTCAATATAATGGAGTTGTAGAGAGAAAGAATAGAACAATTTTCGATGCTTCGAGAACAATGATGATGGAAGGAAATGTGTCTTAGATGTACTAGAGTGAAGTGGTAAGCACTATTGTGTACATGTTGAACTGGGTAAATGTTAATGGTAATTCTAGTAAGACTCCTAATGAGTTATGGTTTGGTCACAAGCCTATTGTTAAGTATTTTAAGATCTTTGGAAGAAAGTGTTATATTAGGAGAGATGATGATATAGGAAAATTTGATGCAAGAAGTGATGAAGGAATCTTCTTAGGTTACTCCACTAAAAGCAAGGCCTAACAATGCTATAACAAAAGATTGAGAAAGATGGTTGAGAGTACAAATGTTAGAGTTGATGAAGACTCTGTCAAATCATCTAGACATTGTAGTCATGATTCAAAAGAATACATTACAAGCCAAGGGAGGAATAATTAGACACAAAATCTACTTCAAATTATTCCATATGTTTCAGTGAAGTAACCTCAATTTGTCCTAGTAAATCAAGTCAGTCATGAGGCATTGAGAAGTGCAAGTGTAGAAGAAATATCAGAAGAGTCAAAAGTTCAAGAATGTCCCAAAAATCCAAGGGATGTAAAGTTGAATCATTTTGAAAATCAAATCATAGGAGATAAGAGTAAAGGAGTGACTAGAAGAAAAAATGCAGAACAATATTTTCTAATCTCCAAGATTGAACCTAAAAATGTCACTAAAGCCTACCAAGATGAACACTAGTTGGAAGCTATGAAGGAAGAGCTAACAAAAATTGGAAAGAATGACACATGGCTACTAGTTCTAAGGCCTAAAGACAAAAATGTGATTGGTACTAAATGTTAGAAACAAGCTAAATGAATAAGGTGAAGTGGTCTGAAATAAAGTAAGATTGGTATGTAAAGGGTATTCTCAAATGGAAGGTGTTGATTCGGAAGAAACCTTTGCCTTTGTCGCTAGGATTGAAGCTATTGGACTATTTCTTGCTTATGTTGCACACAAGAACTATAAATTCTATCAGATGGATGTAAAGTCCGCATTTCTAAATGGAGAACTAGAAGAAGTGTACATTGAACAACTAGATGGATTTCAGCTAACAAACAAGGGAGATATGGTTTTTAGACTAAAGAAATATCTATATGGACTTAAGCAAGCCCCCAGATCCTAGTATGCTAGATTGGACAAATACCTACTAAAGCTTGGATTCACTAAAGGTACTATTGATAACATCTTATACTTCAAATTAGCTAATGATTAGGAGTTAATTATAGAATTTTTTGTTGATGTCATCATTTTTGGAGGAGATGAAAATCTATGTATGAATTTTGCTGATGAAATGAAGAGTGAATTTGAGATGAGTATGATTGGGGAAATGAAGTTCTTTCTAGGATTGCAAGTTACACAGTTGGACTAGGGGATCTTCATATCTCAGTCCAAATATGTGAGAGAACTATTGAAGAAGGTTGGAATGGATGACTCCAAACTTGTTGGTACCCCCATGGTGACTAGATGTAAGTTGACATGGAATGGTGACTCTCCCAAGGCAAATCAAACCAAATATAGGTCAATGATTGGTGGATTTCTCTACTTGACTCAAAATAGACTAGATGTTATGAATATTGTATGTATGGTTGCTAGATTTTAGGCTAATCCAAAAGAATCACATGTAATTGTTGTCAAGAGAATTTTTAGACATTTAAAAGGAACTGTTGACTTTGGAATTTGGTATCCAAAGGATGATGATCTCACTTTGTGTGCATATACTAATTCAGATTGGTATGGTGATGTAGATTATAGGAAAACTACTAGTGGTGGTGCTTTCTTCCTAGGGAAGAAGCTAGTATCCTAGTTAAGTAAAAATAAAAACTCAATTTCTCTATCTACTACTAAAGCAGAATACATTGTTGCTGCCAATAATTGTACTCAAGTGATACAAATGAAATAGATACTAACATATATTAGGGTGATATATGAAGAGCCTATTGCATATACTGTGACAAATCGAGTGCAATAAATATCTCAAGGAATATTGTGCTACACTCTAAGACTAAACATATATCAATCAAGTTTCATTTCTTGAGGGAGAAAGTGAATGAGAGAAGTTAGAATGGAGCATGTGCCTACTAAAGAATAGATTGTAGATATATTTACTAAGCCATTGTTGAAGTATAATTTTGAGTATCTCAGAGGAGTGCTAGGGGTAATTACCCCTCCTGATAAGAACTAAAAGATGCAATTTTTTTCATCAATCTATGAACTTCATTGCTATATTCTAATCTAGATTGATGTCTCTATGGCTGCTACTTAGGGGGAGTAGTCAGATGTGCAAATATGTGGTTCAAAGCATGTATATGGATAGGTCATTATTACCTTTTCCATTGATGTCAAAGGGGGAGAAGTGAAATGTGAAAAATCATTTCAAAAGGAGAACTGCAGAAGAAGTTAGTGTGTTGGGTTGATGGTATTTTTCACATCATGTGTTGCCATCAATGCCAAAAGGGGAGATTTTTAGATGTTGTTGATGTGTTCTAATATGTGGTTGTCATTGATGTCAGCACTATTAGTATTTTGTATATCAATTGTTGTATATGTTGAGGATATTGAGAAAATTGTAAGAGAAAGCGTTATAGGTTCCTAGTGGAACTGTGCAGGTCATAAAGGTGTCTTGTTCTACACATTCAAGATTAGTTGGTGTGGATTAAAGGGTTTATTGTTGAGTATAGCTAGATCATCTACAAAAATGTTTAAAGGTCCACATGAAATTTTGAGTATGTCGTGGTCTAACAGTGTTCCTAAATGAAGATTGTGTTATTATGTTGATCTCAATTGTTGCACAAGTTTCTCTATTGTTTCTTGGTGCTCTCTGATGTCTCTAGATCATTCTATATCTTTTTAGTACATCTACATTAACTTATGAGCTCGTGATTGAATATCTTTTCTTGCACATGTTCATTTTTCATGTTCCTATCTGACATGTTGGTGGTATTGTGTTGTGGATCTTCATGGTGAAAGTAATTAAAGTCTTTTTATGTTGGATATGTTAATTTAGGTCTCCACTATGTTGTGGCCGACCTTGGTGGATTCACATTACAAGTTTATTTGTAAATTTGGGTTGACATTGCAAATATGTTCTATTTTCTTGGCCAACTAAGTTGTGATGAAATCGCATCTAGCAGATATATAATTGCAATTGTTTCATCAATGAAGAGTGTGCTTTGTGTGCTCCTTTGTTTGTATGTGTGAATATCATTCGATTTTAGAGTAGAGTGTGAAGAATATTGTGTGAAGTGTGAAGAATTTTTGAGCTTAGTTAGAACTATAATCAGGCTTGTGCAAAAGCTATTTTCCAATTCATACCCTCAAAATTTTAATCCTATTCTACTGGGAAGTGAGAGTAGTGAGCTCTAGGAATTGTGCCTAAATATATGTGCATTCCCCTTATTATTTCTCATTATACTATTAATAAAGTATAATCTTGTGGACTAACATCCACCATGGTTTAACCCCTAATAGGGTTTCCACATAAAAAAAATCTTGGTGTTCTTTGTCTCTCTGATGTGTTAATTGCTTATTCATTAGATTTGAGATTAAATTTAAGATAAGTTTGAAAATTTTAAATTTCTATAACTTATTCACCCCCCCCCCTCTCAGTTCTGTGTCCTTGTTTTTCCATTAGTAATATGAATGCATAGCTCTCTCTATCATTTAAATGATATTATGTTGAACATGTAATTAAAATATAAATGATTGTTCAAGAGAAATTGATTTTAAAGAAGTGTATAAATATATTTCTATTTTGTTTACAATTAAATATTAAGCTATGCGAAATTCAGTATCCCTAGAGTTACTTTAATTTAATGATTTCAACATGGACGTGAAAGTAAAATATAGAGTGGATGTGTTAAAATTCTCCTTGTGACGATTGTGTGAATGTGAATGTGAGGATTAAGACATTGGTTTCTTAATTAAATTGATTTATTTATGTGTAAAAGATTTGTAATTCCATTTTTTTTTTTGGTTTTATTAAAAGAAATTAGTTATATAAAATATGTTTTATAGAATGTTTAATTTAATTTTATAAATGTATTATATAGTATATAGTATGTGTGGGTATGTTGTTGTAATTGATGTTACAACTATGTATTATTTTCCTGAAAAGATGAAAAGATTAAATTAAGTGTTATATATATATATATATATATATATATATTTGTATAAATATATATTTTCAAATCTGGTTTACAATTTAAAGAAATCAATTTATAAATTGTTAAAGTCAAATACTCTTGATGATTCCCAATTAAATTTATTTATTGCTACAAAGATATAATTAAAGAAAATTAGTTTGTGAAAATGGATAATTAGGTATTGATAGATTGTTCCCCTTTTTTTTAACTTTATATGTAAATGTGTAAAATAGATGTAAGGATTTTGAACTTACAATTAAGAGCTTTTAATTGGAAAAATACTTAAATGAGATATTTTAGATTGTAATTACTTAGTTCTTATCTATTTAAAAGATATTATGATGGAAATGTATTTAATTATTCTTTACATTATCTTAAGTAAGATTGGGTTATGTTTACATTTAAGTGAATGGATATTTATAGTTGACCTTGAAAATGTTTAGATAGTTATTCATTTATTTTGAATGCTCTTTGGAATTGATTCCTTATGCAGGCTAGTAGTTCCATGTTGATCATATTTTCCTCTTGTTTTATTTCTCTATTGAGGTAATTTTATGCATAGATATGTTTTGGATATGTTGGGAACACATAATGCTTATGTTACTTCCTTTTGATAGTTATGGGTGGTAGGTTGTTAGGCTTCTAGAGGTGATGGTAAACCTTTTTTGTGTTAAATTTTCCCATGATTATACCTTTGTATTTCCATTGATCGTATCCCTATTTTGATCTCTCATGGGTGTACTTTGTTCTATGATTTTTACCTTGGGTTATGACTATGAGTGAGAAGGTTCATGCCTCACATGTGTTCTTGGTTCATTGTAGTTTTAGTACTTTTGTGATTTGGTACACCCCTTGAGGTTGAGAAGTTTGTTTTGGTGATACTAGGGAGAGCGGCTCTTCATTGGGGCCAACCCACATAGGGCTACTAGGGTAACCCATGGAAGATTTTCCTAAACAAGTGATAATGTAATTAATGAAATAGTGGGTTTGGGTAATCGAACACTAAAAAAAATTAATTATGCACCTCACACATACCGTTAGTGCTTTCACAGGCTAAGGATGAGATGAGAAGACCTGGTTGGTAAGATCACCACCTTGTCTTCATGAAAGGTAAGTGATTCTGCATGAGTCACCATATGGAGTGGTTCCTTGAGATAGGAAATTAGGATAACCATAGATGGAGGTGACACCTTAGGATAGGTTCTTTGGATAATCCATGTAAGGCCATTTGATCAAACTCTCCTTAGTACCTATTTACTTTTCCCTCATTTGGTTGCCTCTGGGAGTGTTATTTGCATTTTTTTGATGTTGTTTTATGACAGAGTTGTGTTAGCATTGTATGTTGACCTTTGTTTGGATGTGGCCTCTTTCTTGTCATCTCCTAGTATGGGGGGGTGGACCTTCGGGTCCATGTGGTTGGGTGGAACATGCTATGCACCCCATTGGGTTCCCAGGTTGTTTTCATGATGCAGAAGCGGATGCATAATTTTAGAGCGTCACTGCATTGAAGACTGTTTCACGCTTTTAACCTTATTCTTCCTCAATGTATTATTCTTCTACTTGATGTACTCTTCCCATTGATATAAGGGAAGCATTATGTAATGTACTATTATATCCATGATGTGTTGAATCTATGGAAATATGCTCCACAATTGTAATATTGAACTATGAATTGAAATGTAATAAATTATGTATATATTTTCATCTCTATTTATCATGGATGGTTGTAGTTATTTTCATGTAATCTTGGATTTCATTTGTTATCATTTTGGTAAGATTCTTGGTTTCGTAATTCCATCCAATGTACCCAAAAGGACGTAGATGATTTTGTAAATGCATAATTGCTTTTCATGTAATGTATGTAGATATTTATCTTATGCAATGTTTCTCTTTCAAAAAAATAAAAAATTTGTGCAGTAATTTTCTATTTGTAGTTGTCCTTTGGGGTTCACACAAAGGAGCTTTACATCATTGGTATCAGAGTGAAGGTTTACAAATCTAGGTACTCTAGTTTAATAGTTGTGCCCATTAGGTCCCATTAGGTTAACCTTTGCACTTAACTCTTGATCTCACATGGTCCCCTCTAATGTTGTATAGGAATATGCCTTAGGGTAGAGTTCATAGCTATGCAAGAGGCCGAGGTGGTGTCCATGGAGCCAACCACCAAAGTACATTGTCTTCAAGCTCCCAGGATTTAGAACATGAGGAATGTCAAAGTTTCCAAAATAATCTGGGAGGTGGAGAATAGAACCCAGGGTAGTTGAGTCAGGAAGGAGGGTAGTTACGACACCTACTTGAGGAGATCCTTGGCCATTTAGGCCCTAGGCTAGAGGAAGAGCAACAAGTGGAGAGAGAAAGAGATAGGTGACCGAGGAAAAAGGAATTATTAGCAGATTAAGATGCAATAGTGGTGGGTCACATGAGAGACCTGTTGAGAACTCATCTTCCCACTTTTGATGGTTCTAGTGGAGGACTAGATGTAGAAACATGGTTAATCAATCTAGATCGATACTTTGTGATGCACCCTTATGGTTTCAATACTAAGGCTAGGTGTGCCATCATGCACCTTAGAGGTTTTGTATCCACTTGGTGTTGTCTAGAAGAACATAAACTGCACCTGGACATTAGTGTTGTAACTTGGGAATTATTTAAGGAGAGATTCAAGGCCCATTTCCTTTCTGACCATTGGAGATAGTGCTAGGTAGATGAATTCCATGATTTGCAACAAATGATAATTTCCGTCAAGGTGTACAAGTGTTGATTCTATGAGTTGAAATAGTATGTAGGAATTGGTAATGATGAGGCGATGCTAGTACAACATTTTTTCAAGGGATTAAATGCTTGAATCAATGGTGAAGTACAAGTTTTCGAGCCAAAGACAATGGAGGTAGCTATTGAAAAGGCTTTTCTAGTAGAGGAAAACTTGGCCATGGCTTGGGGAGGCCACACAAGTGTGCAAATTAGTAGTGCACTTGCTTTTGGTCTTAGTTCTTAAGGTGGGCAGCCTCAAGTTTGAGGATCTTCTAGGAGTCATCATGCACCCTCTAAGGGAAAACAACAAAAAACATCACAACCTAAGCACAAAAATTATCACTCTTAGTAGAGTAGTAAAACTCAGTTCAAAAGAAATCGGAGTTGGCATTGTTAATGGTGCTTTCTACATAGCAACAACTTAGAAAGAATACAAGTATCCTATCTCTCTTGGAAGGAAAATCTCTATTAGCAAGCCTCAAGAGATAACCCCAAGGTCTCTAATGTCATGTCTTGATAATGTAGTGAAACAACTCAGAGATAATGTGAAAGTGTTGGTAATCACAAAGGGACATTACAAACAAATGTTGGAACTTGTAACTTATCAGATTTGCAATATGTTGATACTTGAAATCCTAAATCTAACTCAAATGATAAAACAAATAGAAAAAGAGAAGGGTTTAGAGAAATATTAAGATTAAAATTACTCCTAATACCAATAATCCAAATGATAAACACTTGAAATGGACCAATCCCTCAAAACTAATTCCTGCTTAACCTATATTTAATCTACAATCTTACAAAAATAGTGCAATTTTCTAAGGAATTAATATTTTTAGATCGTGAGAAATTCATCCTTGAACCAACACTATTTTGCAATTAAAATAAATAAATACTCATAATTTATCTTAGCACATAAATATATGGTCCAGGCTAACTTTACACAACTTACAATCAACAAGTTGCAAAAAGTATGGACCAGGGATTGCTACAAAAACTTCAAGTATCAAATCACAAACACCATTGAATAACATTTAACTATAAATATAACATTTATATCTAATTTTCTCAAAGCAATCTTAGGGATAGAATAACAAGAACCATGCAGGATAAATAAACACAAGAAATAGCACCAAAGAACAATGTATTTACTTATATTGAATCACCCAAATGTTGCAACAATTCCAATATTCATTATTACAACACATGCTTTCACAATATACTAACTCCTAGCTCTAGCTCTTGCTCTATCGCTTAGCTTTCTACAAAATCTAACCCTTACAATTGAGGAAAAATGTCCTAGTTATAGAAATTTCATTCTAGGTCATCCATAATAGGTTGGCCTAGAAGCTTCTTTCAATAAAACAATATTTCTCGTATTTCATGCTTAAGGCCTCTTTCTAGGTCAGCCTAGATTCTCCAGTTATATCCTCATGTGGTACAAACTCCAAGGTTTCCTTTTCCATCCTAACTAGGGTCACATGTCTGGCACAAAAATCTAGGTGGTTGCTAGTTGGTTATTTTCTCTTTCCTTGTCAACATCTGATTTATTGGATAATTCTCTAAATTTCCCTAATACATATTGCATATCTTCTAAATTTAAAACTAGAATAAATTTAATTCTTGTTTTATGATTTTCAAATTCTTCCAAATATTGGAGCATCACTTTATTCCATTCTACTTGTAGCTCCTGATATTTATCCAATTTTGAAATGTATATGGCAGCATCCTCTAGATTTTTTTTAGAAATGAGGGCACCATCAGAATGAGTATATATCTCATGCCCCAACTCTATAATTTTCTAACATTCATATTCTTTTGGCCAACTTATTCTGTCTAGTCATTATTTCTAAGAAGCTGATACAACCATCATTTATTTCTTTCACCTTACCTTGCATTTTTGTTATTTTCTTCATGAACTTGGATAGGAGCTCCTTTCTATAATTCTAGACTTCAATCCATTCTTTTACCTTGTAAACTCCATCCTTAGAAATGAAGTCCAACCTAGCTAGCTCATTCTTGGGAATCTACAAAATTTCATAACTAGTTGTCTAATTAATATTCTTGCAATCTATAATAACTTGTGAAATATGCTCTAGAAAATCAAAAGCATTATTGTATGTCTTCAAGATTTGCACAATTGCTTCATTTCCTCTGTTGTTGACATCCTACAACCAATTCTAAGTGCACTATATAGAGGATTTCAATTTTTCAATTTCATCAACTACCCCCTTAGGAAATAGTCCATCTGGCAACATTCCCTCACTACCCATGGTTTGCATAGGCTTCATCAAATGTTGTACATACATATATATATCATCCAACCTCTTTTGCAACTTATCCTTTTCTTCTATCTCCTTGTCTAATCTCCTAAGAATGGCCTGAGAGGACTCTTGAAACTCTTCCTTTTCTTGTTCTTTTCTATTGGGCCCCAAGTTGATGGTTTGCACTTTGTAGTCAGAAGATCTAACTTCATCCTTGAACTTATCTGATGGAGGAATGGCAACATGAACTAGCCTATTATTGAATTCATCTATTGTAATTGTAGACACAGTCTTGGCCCTCTTCCTCTATTTAGCTTGTCCAAACTGCTCCAATATTTTTTTCCAACTTGGTGTTTCTTCTTGTACAATGATTGGTTTTTTGCTTAGTCTCCATTGTAGCTAGTTTGGAGATGTGGGTGCTTCAATTGTCACTTCCTTTTTAGGACTATTTACCACATTCACCTCAACATTTCTATCAACAACATTCTCCTTTTTATCAGCTTCTTCCCCTAGATTATTCTATGATTATCCACTATTACCCTATCAAGAGACCTAGATACTCTACCCTATACAACCTATGATTCTATATTCTTAGTCTTAGCCCCTGAGGTTGATTGCTTCATTTCTTTGATAAACTATCTCCACTCTCCACTGTCAAGGGTAGATATGTCATCTTCTTCATTCAATTTTTTAGGGTTGTTTGATATATTACCTTCTTTTATAAGGGCTCCTTCATCAATTTGCACCTCTTGGTGTGAATGTGGAGATTGGATAGGAGAATTATTTCCTATAGCTGCTCTCTTCTCAAGATCATCCATAGGTTCATCTTCATTTGGAAGCTCTTCTTCCATTGTCTTCTCTTTTTCTACTTGTGCAACCTTCTATTTTGGAGAATGTCTCCTCACATAAAATTGGGCTTTTTCCCTTGAAATTTCTAATTCTATCACTTTTACAGTTGAGGGAGCACCTGTAGTAGCTTCATTCTTAATGGATTTTGTATCCTTTTTCCTCTTAGTCATTATTCTTCTCTTCCTCACTAGTTGTGAGGTCTCTCCTCCTTCCATGTGAGCACCAGCTTGAGGAAATTTCTTTGTTTTCCCTTGACTCTTGGTCTTTCTTTTTATTGATACTATTTCTTGAATGGCCCCTTCATCATTAGGTTCAGTAGCTTCATCTTTCTTATTAGCTTCAATTTCTTCTTCATCATGGGATTCCATATCTCCCATTAGATTGTAGGTGAATTTAACACCATCTACCTCCAATTCCAAAACTTGATGCTTGACCCATAATCTAGAATACTTCTTGACTAGTTTTTTGAGTTGATTTAGATCTATTACCTCCTCCTTAGACCAATTAATTGGAGGAAAATACTTATTCTTATATGGTTCATAATCATGATGTTGAAGGAGATATGCTTCATCATATTCCACCTAGTCTAGTACTTCTACAATTCTATACAATCAGATCAACTTCAAAGGAATCCTGGAGAATCTTCTTCTAATGACTTCCAACTCATCTCTACAATTGGCCCAATAATCTTCAATATGATATTTATGCCTAAAATTTATGTTTTCCTACTTGGCAACCTTCCCAGAGGGATCAAAATTCCTCTATTAGTGTGGGAGTATAACTCAAATTGAGTCATCTCCTTCTCTGAATGTTGGGCACTATGAATAGAGGGGAAAGCTTCCAATACTCCTACTCTTAATGGGAATTTTGATCCTAATCCCTTATTATTTATTTTCCTCTCTACAAGATCTCCTCAAATCTAACCATCTATTTAGTCAATTCCAATAGGATAAGCTTGTTGGTGGGGTATCTTGACAATCTGAGGGAAATGACTAGTGATCCTTGCACCCTAATATATGTGAACCTTTGGAACTAAATAAACCATTGATTGTAATTATTTATTAGATCCATTGCATCTATAGAGATCCCCATGTGGAGGGCATCTTGTAATAATCTTGGAATGTACATGAAGAAAGCATCATTGGCCCTCCTATAATTTGATGTCTTATATTGCAATTGGGGATATACCTCTCATATTCTATCCTACCCCAAAACCTATTTACAACTGATACCTTTATATTTGTTCTTGTGTGTGAGCATATACGCAAAGTATGAAGTCATGGTGAACTTGTTGGTCTCCTGGACACTCCTCAATTGGGCATTTATATTATTGTGAATGATACTTTCCCAATGGTAATGCTTATTGGAAACAAACTATGTAATAGGGTGAAACATCCAAGGTTGTAATATATGGGCCTCCTCCACTCCCATGACTCTACCTAATTAATTTATGATATAATTGTACTCTTGCTTGAAATCACTCCTATGCAGTTGCTTGGGAAGTTTTGAATAATGAGGCTTTTGCTTCAAAATCCAAGCATTGTTCATTATCTCCAAGGCTCTATTTGGGTCTTCCTCATAGAATTTGGTAAACTCCCCAATGTTTATTTCTTCAATCAACTTGTCATGTGAGGCAATGTTGAAAACCTCTACAATAAATTCATGTATCAGATTTTCCATATTTTTTCCTTGAGGACCAACAATGATCCTTGTCCTAGAATCATATTGCCTTGCACATTCCAAAACTAACTCTAGATGCAGTTGTGTGGGTGTAAAGCCTACTGCTTGTGTCAGTCCTATGTGGGTGATCTTTTGTGTAAGTTTAGTAGGTTCCTTCCTAAACATTCTTTGGTGGAAGCCATCATAATCTACATGGCTCAGGTTGGTGTCTATGATCCTTGACCATGCAGAGGAAATCTTTGTCTTGGGCTAGATGCCCTTGAAATCATACTTCATTCTCTCTTGCCTCCTTCTAACTTCTTCTTGTGCCAAAGAAACCTTGTTCTTTGTTGTCTTATCAAGATTCTCTACTACCTGCATCTGTTAACAAAAAACCACAATTACCCACAAGAAAGCATCATAATTTTACCCAAATAAACCCTCCAAAATGATCATTTTACTCATCATTAAAGCCCTAGATACTAATATAATTAAGCAAGATAATAATAAATATAAATTTGAGCTAAACATAGGAAATTTGGAAAATCCGAGCTTACATGAATTTTTCAACCAGTTTATGGTTCGATCAATCTGACCCTACTCAAAAATTCCAAAGTCAAATGAACATGTACAACCCAAATTCATAATATAAACTGAAACTCATGTAATATGGAATATTAAATAATCTAAGCACAAGCCTACTCAAGCATCAAATTCATTGTGGAATCCAAGTATGAGCATCAATCATCAATCTATGAGGAAATTAGAAATTTTGGCCTACCTAAGATTACCTAAAGTTCAAAAAATTCTAGCTAGTCAAGGTTTTCCAATCTTAATTCAAAGTTTTTCATTTTTTGTGCATAAGTACAAGACTTTCAGAAAATCCAAGTGACCTCAGATTATCTAAGCAAATTAAGGCTCGGGTAATTTGAGCTTGCTTGGATCCACCAAGATTTCACTGAGATGTAGAAAATCGCTAAGTTCTAAAAGTTTTCCACCAATTTCATCAAGTTGAACTACTTTCCTCCAATATTTCAATTTTTTTTGAGCCACCATTCATCATTTTCATGTAATACCCAAGTTATTCTAATTTGATCATTCACATCCATCCTATAAACTTTGAATTACTTCCTAGGGCTTGCACAAAATGGGTAGAGAAACGAGATTCAACACTCCTTTATGATTTCAACTTTAGAGATTCAAAACTAGGAGGTTTTCCTAATCAACACTCTCCGAAATTTCTAAGAAACCCTACACCTTTGATTTCTATGCCCTAGCAAGCAAACGATGTACTAGCAAACCCTAGCTACATTTGGTGAACAAGGATTGACACTGGGAATGAACCTTAGCATCCTAAACAAATGAATCAATTCCATTTATAAACCAATGAACACAAGAGTCACACAAAAAAGGAGACTAAAATGATGAAGATAGTGGAATACCTTACCTTTAATGTGAAACCCTAGAAAAGACACTGAACAGGTCAATGAAGCAACCACAAAATTTGGTATTTATCACTTCTTGGACAAGAGATCTCTTAGTAGAATGCCAAATCGATGCATGATGAAGGATGCCTAGATGATTCTCAAACTAATCCAAATGATAATGAGAAAAATAAGGTCCAAAGTTGAATATAAAATCGAATTAGAGCTATTAATGACTAACAAGACATTTACAATTTTTGGAAATACAAACCTGAGGTGAATTTCAGATAATGTGAGGTACCTTGGATTATTCGATCAGATTAAGGGTCGGGTAATCTAAGCCTACTTGGAATTTTTGAAAATTCCCATCACTTAGCCAATTTCTATAGTTTTCACAAGTTTGGACTTGAAGATGACTTCTAAGGGTTGAATCATGACTTTCAAATTGCAAGAAACCATCTCAAAGAGCAAATTCATTAATGAGCCCGAGTGAATCAAGACTCAAACCAAGGGAGTTATCCCTTAAGGGGATTAAATTAGGACCCTAAGAAAACAAAATTGAAGCAAAAAGAGGGTCACTACTTTCAACAAGGCATGTGTGTAAGAACTACACAACAGGCATCAAAATTAGAGTAACCATTTTGAGCAACCCGCATAGAGTTCACAGTGGAAACCCAATTAGAGTGCTTTTTAGTAGTCAAATGCACCATTGGGTGGTGGAGGTTTTGGAGGAGGTATAGGTTTTTTATCCTATGGTCAATAGGGACATATTGCTAGACAATTCCCACAAAAGAAGACTATAGGTTTTAGTCAGAGGCTAGCTACTTCCAAGCTAACGGTGGGTGATGTAGGTACATCTCATCGAGTTTTTGTGATAGTTGACAACCATCAAGCTGACCATTAGGGAACTATGGTTGAGACATCAGGTGTGTTATAAAACACTACTATTTATATTCTTTTTGATTCTAGTGTATTAGATTCATTTATTTCACCTTCAATAGTAGAGTGTTGTAGACTAGTGGTAGCAAGGCAAGGCATTAAGTGGTAGGTCAAATTAGCCTTCGAGGCTAAGGTAGTAGTTGAATCATTTGTTTAGGGTTGTGTTTTGAAATTTGAGTCACTAGTGACTACAGTGGACCTTTGAATCCTACCTTTTGGTTCCTATGATGTCATTTTGGGTATGGATTGGATGAATGATCACTGAGTGATAATAGATTGTTGTCGCAAGGCTATGTGATGTGTAGATGATTTTGGAAATGAAGTGGAGATTATTGGCATATAGAGACCCATCTCATTATGGATGACTTTTGCTATGCAACTGAAGAGGTATTTTCATCAAGGCTATGAATTTCTTGCTGTGATAGTCAAAGACTTAGATTTGGGAGAGAGTCAAGAGGTGTCATTTGATGACTACCCTCTTCTTAAGGACTTTACAATTGTTTTTTCGAGCGAAATTCTAATGATGCCATGAAAGCATGACATTGACTTTCGAATTGATCTTGTACCCAAATTTGAGCCTATATCTCAAGCTCCATATTGGATGAGAATTTAGGAACTTCAAGGGCTTCACTTGCAATTAGAGGAAATTTTTGCAAAAGGGTTAATTTTTCTTAATGTTTCCCCATGGGGAGCAACAGTGATATTCATGAAGAAGGATAGTTCTCTCTATTTGTGTATCAACTACAGGAAGCTAAAAAAGGTGGCAATGAAGAGCTGGTACCCTTTGCCAAGAATTGATGGCCTATTTGATCAGATAAAGGGGAATCAGATATTTTCAAAGATTGATCTTAAGTTAGGATACCATCAATTGTGGATAGCTATGTTGTGCAGTTTTCGCACACACACCCCATTGAAAGCAGGCACCCTATTTCACTTTGGTTTTTAGTGTCTTGGCCCTTTATATTAAGTTTTTATGCTGCTTTGGCATGTGCTTAAGCATTTACTTTTCTTTCCTGGGTACTTCCCCAAAGTTATTCATTGAAGATCTTTAGTTTTGAGCTAATTTTGGGTTTTTTCCTTGGTTTAGGATTTTCCACCCTAGATGGATTTTCCTAGATCTTGTTCAAGTTCTGACTAACTAACTACGGTTTAGAGATTTTCACTCTTTGTGAAATTCCGCATGGGTCAGATTTTCCTAAAATCTATTTTGCAGTTGGGTTTCTGGATTCACCAGCCTGTCTTGTCACTAACATTAATTCCCTTCGTACAAGTCTTGAAGGATGTATTTAATCAATCCTTGATGTCATTTATACCATTATGCTTTATTAATTATCATTGATTGAGTTGAGGAGTGTATGCTTGAAGGTATTGAACTTGATTTGGAGCTTTAGATTTGTGAATTCTTCCATTTTGCTGGTGATTTCTCGAGCGTTTCTGCTATTGTCTTTGCTAGATGGTATTAAGTTGGTATTCACTACCTCATTCAATCTCTACTACATCAAATTATATGTATATTATTTCCCTATTTTTGATTGTTGAATGGCAGCATTGTTTAGCATTTTAGTTTGCTTGAGGTTTAAATTTTCACATTGTTTGAGGTATTTCGTGGTTAGGTTTGCATGATATGATTTGATTCTTGGTTTCCTAAGAAATTTTGATTTCATTTTGTCACTTGCATCACAAAGTAGCTTGCTTAGGGGCCATGAGTACCTCTTGTGAAGACCCATTAGTTGAAATGATTGAGTTCTAAACTAGTATGTGCATTAATGGTAGATTTGTGGGGTTTGAAACCTAGGGCAACACCCTTCCACCTCGTTTCACCTTAAAAATAGTCTAGAATGCTAAGAAAATCCATAGAAGGCCTATATCAAACTTAACTCAAGCCTAAAACCTTGAAATCTATGATCAATATGATGGTTTGGGAAAAATCATGATTTCGCGTCAAGGTTCGGGTTTCGTCCTTAGTTCAAGATTTTCTGGCTCTGGTGGATTTTCTGTCTCTCGTGGATTCTCCCGATCTCCTTCATTTTCCCAGAATCTACATACTTTCAGAGTCTTACCTTGTTCATAGATTTCTGTTGACCCCAGATTTTCTTGAAGTCCTGTGTTCATTAGATTTTCTGAAGTTTACGAAATATCTTTTCCTCACAGAAATTCGTCTCTAGTGGATTTTTTTAAAATATGATGAAATGTAAGGAAATATGGAATGATTGGATTTATTAATGATTTATGATGCATTTTATGATTAATTCATGCTTTCTTATGATCTCTTATGTGGCTTTTGATTGATAATGATTAGATTTGATTGCTAGTAGGTGTTTCATGATTATTCTGTTGGAATCTGTCTGGTCTGGAATTTCCCGAAATTCCTCTCTACCTTAGATTCCGCAGATGGTCTTGAAACCTGAAGTTTGTTATGATCATTTTTTGTAAGATTTAATAACACCATGATTGTATGAAGTTCATTCTAATGGTGATTTCATGGATTGGCATTGCTTTCCTATGGTTTTTATTGTGGGTTGTTTGTCAAGTGCAGGTTGAGCCTAGCAAGACGGTGGGTAGATCTTCAATGTCTAAAGCAGAAAAGATTAAAATGGACACCAAGTGCAAGATCCCTAAGAGTAAAATTACATCAATCTTGTTTGAGGTGACTGATACAAATTTTGGGCTATGGGATTATGAGTAATTCAAAGGAAGAATGGTAGCAGATAATCTTCCTGTGGTGACTAGAAGAATGAAAGAGTTGGGCTTGTCACATGTAGCTAGCTTTCCTTTAATAGTCTAGTGCTATGAACTTGTCCTTGAGAGTGCAAGATATTACGACCAGGACACACAAAGAATTATTGGTCCCTAAGGGAGAGTTGTTGCAAATCTAAACCCAATTTCCATAGTTCAGACCTTCAATATGCCAGATAGATCACATGTGGTGGCATTAAACATGGAAGTGGCTAAGGGATTCTATGAAGAAGAGACTTTGAAATCATAATAGATCATTAATTCATGTCTAGAGAAGCCTAAGTCTCATTACTCCAAACTCCCCAAGCAGTTGTTAAGGAAAGAATACTATAATTCCATCAAATTGCTCAACAGGGTGGTTGGATTAAGGAGTACAGGTGTGTTTGAAAATTGGTTGTGCCATGCTATTGTGAGGATGGAAAAGGAAAATGTTGACTATCATTGGGTAGGTGTGATTAGCAGGGTGATCCATGAACAACTATCCAATGTGTTCCAAATCAAGACCTTCACAATGACTTCATACTTGGTCTATGCACTTGTGATATTTCACCCATACAAAGGATTGAGTAGAAGGGGAATCTTCAGACAGGATGTCATTTATGAGGTTTTCCCTCAATTGCATTTAGTAAGTTCAAGATATAGTAGGGTGAAAGATACATTCATCATGCACATCACTAGATTACTTCAGGGTGCAAAACATGTTAGAATTTTAGATCAAATAAAGGAACTCATCAAGAAATATGGTGCTTGGTTTATTCAGTTCCCAACTTTCTCCTACATTTGGATTGATGGATGCTAATGGCTCCTTATAGACATCCAAGGTACCCTACCGATCACATTCTACTTCTGGAGGTAACTAGACAGATATGTGACTTTGATGCCATTTCCAAAAGGGACAAGCATAAAACTAGTTTTGGTGGAGATTTCCCATTAAGGATTGGTACTAGAGAGGCATTCCCTTCCATTGTTTTAGCCCACGCTTTAGAAGAAGAGATGAGCACTCTTGGTTTGTCCTTTCACTCCAACAGATCAAGGTTTGACATCACAGGTGAAGCCCAAAAGAAGGCCAGTAGGGAGTATAGCCATAAAGTTGATTTGGAAGACTACTGGGCCAATTGCAGTGATGAATATGAGGTAAGGAAGAAAAATTTCTCTCAGCTCCCAATTGAATCAGTCTGATTATATAATGTGAAGGCATTCCTTGATCAACTTGAAGATGATGGAAACCTGATTCAAGATCATGCTTATGAGGCAATAAAGGCTAGGCCAATTGGTGATGTGGATTGGTTGGAGGAACAAAAGACAAAACTAAAACAATTGATGGATTAGTCACCAAGTTGACTAGAATGTGGCTAAGGCATAAACTATGGGAGTTCAAAAATGAAGGTTTACAGTGCACCTATGAGCTAATGGGAGACTTGGACCCTCATTCCACTTCTGATGAATCAACAGAGCAAGATCCTAAGGGAAAAGGTTAGGTGGATTCCCCTTTTAAAATCAAGATAAAAGGTGTTCAGGAGGGGGAAGTCCAAGAAACAAAAAAGTAGAGAAGACCAATTGCTAAAAAAAGGTCAAGGACTAAGAAATCTGAACAGAAAGAAATTGAAAAGTAGGGTCTTGAGGTTGATGTTCCTATGCCTAAGAAAAGGAGAATTGTAAGATTATCTCAAAAGGCAAGTTCCAAGGATGGAGAAGAGGTGGACCCATCTATAGTAAATGTAGAGAGCTCAAAGGAAAAGGGACTGGTGTACACAAGGAGGTCAAGGAATCCTTCTCCCAAGGATAGTGTGCCTATGGAAAATCCTCCTCTAGTTACTTCTGATAAAGAGTAGCATGACGACATTCCTCCTTCCCATGAAGCTCAGAACGAACTAGGTGAATCCAAAGAGGCTAAAGATCATCCAGACTCAAAAGGAGAGGAATTACATGAGGGTGACCTTTACAGTGTAGAAGTAGAAGTTGAAAAGGTAATGCAGTCTCCTTTGGTTGCGTATGAGGTTTCACCTATTAGGACTAAAGAGGAAAAATCTCCTCCAAGAGAAGAAGAAATAGTGAAAGTTTCCTCACTTAAATGCAAAGAGGAACATGTTGAAGATAAGGAGAGTAGGGCTAAGGAGGATCCTGAGAAGCAGATTTTGGATAAGGAGGCACCTAAAGATGAATAGAAGGAAGTTGAACAAAGTGAAGTGCAGTTGGAGTCCACTCTTCTAGAGTGGCTGGACAAGGAAATAAAGAGAAAGCAAGTTGTTGTGGAGGATACTACACCTAATTGGGATGAGTTGTTGACCAAGAGTGGAAAGGATAAGGGTAAGAAGAAGGCCAAGGTCATTTCGAAGATTGAAAGGGGTGAGGCTAGGGTGGCTCACATTGCAACCCCTACTCCATATAAGAATAGAGATGAGGTAACTGCAGAGGATTATAATGTGTAGACTTTTAATTTGGGACCTACTTCCATTCAACAGGACATTAAAGATTATCAGGGTTCTAGCACAGTCATTGTGGGGAGATTGAGGAAAGAAATTAAAACTAAGCAAGAGCTAGAGAAGGAAAATGAAAAACTAAAGAAATGCTTGGAGGATCTAATGAAGCCCTTGTAGTCTATCAACCCTTCGGCCTCTGCTGCAAAACCCTTACCCTAGGAAACTATCACTGAACTTGAGAGGATGAAGGCTTCCACTCTTGCCACTGCAAATTAGCTGCAAGGGGTGTGAACCAAAGGAAATGAGGCCATTAAAGGTATTATTTCATATGAAAGGATGCTATAAGAGCAATTGATTGGTTGAAAGAAGTATTGGCTAAGGACAAAGAAGATACAGATCTCCTGCTACAGAAAATGAAAACAATCATGGAATACACCAAGGATAAGCTAGTAAATGATAAAATTCTCCCTTCCTCCAAAGCTACTAAACCTTTGGAGTGGTTTGAGTTATTGCAAATTAGACATAAGGTTCTGAAAAAAGATATACAAGAAGAGGAGGAAAATTGATGATACATTGACTGGTGTGTAATGGATCAATTGATTTCTTTGAGATTATGACAAGAAGAAGGAAGATTTCCCCTAAATATTTGAGCTTAGAACAATTGAAAAAGTGGTGGCATGACATTTATGTTCTAGTCAGTGATGATTCTGTTATTGAACACCAGTTGGATGATGTAGCCACCTACATTGTTGTCATAGATAAATACCTAACTTATACATTTGAGTGGGATAATTTGATGAAACAATCAAGGGAAGAGATTATGTCAATTGAGAATCGACTTAAGGTTTTTCCTTTGCCATTTGTGGCCAACTTGGATAGGGTGATTTTGAAGGTGCGTGAAATGCTAGATCAGAATAAGGACAAAGGGGAAGGTAGTTAATGATGGGCTACATTGAGATTTTTGCTTCCCTATTATTTTTCCATGCATTTGTCTGAGCTACATTGGAGATCCTAGGCCAACCTGGATGAAATTCATGCATTTAATGCATATTGTAGACACATAAAAATGGCCTCAACTTGTAAACCATATTTTTTCTATGACGACCACGCTTCTCCCTCACATAATTCAACTATCTAATCATGTCCATTTCCTCCAAGATTATAACGTCTATTTATTTAAATATGTCACTAATCATGTCCTTATTCCTCCATGATTATTTAAATAAATAAATTACATCTATTTATTTAAATACATCACTAATCATGTCCTTATTCCTCTATGATTATTTAAATAAATAAATTACATCTATTTATTTAAATACACCACTAATTAATCCTTATTTCCTCCATAACATTATCATTTATCCTTGAATCAAATAAATGTATTTATTTATCCCATTTTCCATCTCACCAGTAAATAATTAAAACAATTATTTATGGTCTTTTATCTCATCCCCCATTTATGAATTAAACCATTATTTAATTCATAAGTGAACATTCCACCATGAATTAAATAATTTATATTATTCCCACTAACTTATTTATTTATTCCCACTAACTCATTTATTTATCCCACTTTCCATCCTACCAAATAAATAATTAAAACAATTATTTATTGTCTTTTGTCTCATCCCCATTTATAAATTAAACCATTATGTAATTCATAAGTGGACATTCTACCTTTTATCTTTTTGATTTTTTAAATCTCACAAGGTGGGCTATCTTATCTTTTTAATTTTAAAAATCTTTATTTTTAAAATTAATTATCTCATCTTTTCTCCACCACTGATCTAATTTTCTCAGATGACATCTTGACCATTCATTTAAGGATTTTTCCCTAACCCTAATTAGGGATGGTTAGATTTAATCTTGGCCTCTGATTTTAGGTTTCTATCAAAATTCAATCTTGTCCGTCCATTCAAAATTGTGTTTTCTATAAAATGTCAATTTTGTTCATAATGAGGGGACTCTTGGATCTATGAGAGGCATTATAGTCATTTACCATTTAGTCATTTTTCATTGTCATAGGCATAGGAATAATTCTACTTAAATCCTTCAAAATTTGCATAGGACAATGGCATAGTCAAATTGCTCACACACTCAATCTGAAGGCATCAATCATACGCTGCAAACTAGAAGGTGTTATGGAGGTGATTCATGGAAGCTGCGCGAATATCTGGTATAATCATTTCATTATTATTTGTTTTATTTGTGCTTCATAACTTCTTTGGGTTCATATTATTGATCTATTCATTATGAATACATTAAACCATTTATTAATTCATAAGTGAACATTCCACCATGAATTAAATAATTTATATTATTCCCACTAATTTATTTATTTATCCCACTTTCCATCCCACCAAATAAATAATTAAAACAATTATTTATTGTCTTTTGTCTCATCCCCATTTATGAATTAAACCATTATGTAATTCATAAGTGGACATTCCACCTTTTATCTTTTTAATTTTTTAAATCTCACAAGGTGGGCTATCTTATCTTTTTAATTTTAAAAATCTTTGTTTTTAAAATTAATTATCTCATCCTTTCTCCACCACTGATATGATTTTCTCAGATGACATCTTGACCATTCATTTAAGTATTTTTCCCTAACCCTAATTAGAGATGGTTAGATTTAATCTTGGCCTCTGATTTTAGGTTTCTGTCAAAATTTAATCTTCTCTGTTCATTCAAAATTGTGTTTTCTATAAAATGTCAATTTTGTTCATAATGAGGGGACTCTTGTATCTATGAGAGGAATTATAGTCATTTATAATTTAGTCATTTGTCATTTTCATAGGCTTGCATAGGCATAATTCTACTTAAATCCTTCAAAATTTTCATAGGACAATGGCATAGTCAAACTGCTCACACACTCGATCTTAGGGCATCAATCATATGCTGCAAACTAGAACGTGTTATGGAGGTGATTCATGGAAGATGCATGAATATCTGGTATAATTGTTTCATTATTAAATTATTTATTTGTGCTTCATAACTTCTTTGGGTTCATATTATTGATCTATTCATTACAAATACATTAAACCATTTATTAATTCATAAGTGAACATTCCACCATGAATTAAATAATTTATATTATTCCCACTAACTTATTTATTTATCCCACTTTCCATCCCACCAAATAAATAATTAAAACAATTATTTATTGTTTTTTTCTCATCCCCATTTATGAATTAAATCATTATGTAATTCATAAGTGGACATTCCACCTTTTATCTTTTTGATTTTTTAAATCTCACAAGGTGGGCTATCTTATCTTTTTAATTTTAAAAATCTTTATTTTTAAAATTAATTATCTCATTTTTTCTCCACCACTGATTTGATTTTCTTAGATGACATCTTGACCATTCATTTAAGGATTTTTCCCTAACCCTAAATAGGGATGGTTAGATTTAATCTTGGCCTCTGATTTTAGGTTTCCGTCAAAATTCAATCTTGTCCGTCCATTCAAAATTGTGTTTTCTATAAAATGTCAATTTGTTCATAATGAGGGGACTCTTGGATCTATGAGAGGCATTATATTCATTTATCATTTAGTCATTTTTCATTGTCATAGGCATAGGAATAATTCTACTTAAATCGTTCAAAATTTGCATAGGACAATGGCATAGTCAAATTGCTCACACACTCAATTTGAGGGAATCAATCATATGCTGCAAACTATGTGTTATGGAGGTGATTTATGGAAGTTGCACGAATATCTAGTATAATAGTTTCATTATTATTTTCTTTCTTTGTGCTTCATAACTTCTTTGGGTTCATATTATTGATCTATTCATTACGAATACATTAACCCCGAAAATAACCCTTAGATACATTTGGTGAACTCGACATTGTGAATATTTTTTTGTAGCTTCTATACGGTTTTGGTTTCTATGTTTTTGCAAGTACAAGTATGGTGTGACACACTCAACATTTATCATGACGTATATAATGCGTTGCGACACATTCGAGAAACCAAATACCATAAATGCTTTGACGCACTACAATCGAATTCCAAAATGCCACATTTGCACAATCGAGTCACATATGATTCTTCAAATGACACATTGTCTTTGATGTGACACATTTTCTTTGGGTTTTCGTGTTATTAATTGTATTTTACAACTTGTGGCGGTTACGTTTCATGGGTCCAAGACAATTTGATAAAACTCTTAACTCACGGTTTGTAGGTTTGAACATCAAAGAATAAACCTGATGTGAACCCGACTTTGTTTTCTGCTATTTTTTCCTATAGTTTGGTGTGTTTTCTAACATTTTTGTAGGTACAGGTATAGAATGATGCAGTTGTTTTTTATCATGACGCATCTGATGCGTCGCGATGCATCCGAACACCTAAATGCCACAATCGATCTATCTTGACGCATTTGATAGACTAAGCGATGCATTTGCAATATCGAGCCACATTCAACAGACAGAGCAACACATTTGATCTGCCACAACACATTTGACTAGTAGTGTTTTTTGGTTATTTTTGGTGTCCATGTTATTTTGGTTATTTTATGTATTCTGCCTAGCATAGGTTTTTGTGTTACTAATTAGGATTTGTAGGATTTGGTGATTACTTTTTGTGGGTCAAAGGAAAACATTCAAAATACTAATGTGTGGTCTTGTAGGTTCAAACATCAAAGACTAAACATCAAAATGATGTGCCTATCTTTTTCTTAGTATAATACACATTTCCTTTGGGGAAATTAAAAAGAACTTGTGTTTCTACTATGTCTAAGTGTGTTTTGCAAAATGGTAGGCGAGCATGCTCTCACCTTGTGAAATCTCGGTGATTAGAAAAACCTAACTCATTTTTATGTCATTACCCTTACGACTTAGTAATCAAAGTATCCTCTCCCCTTGCGCTTTCGAGTGATCTTGGGTCTAAGAGAAACAATTACTAACTCTAGAACTTGGGCCTGTTCTGGTGGGAAAAAGTACTCACCCTAGGATGACTCAGATTGGTAGCACCTTGAACTTGAGGGACTTCCAGCTAGTATATAAAAGTGGATTCTTAGGGAAATCCCAAGAATCATGTGTATGGTTCTGATGAGATGGATCTGAAAGGGGACTTTCACCACATGGATCATGCAATACGAACGGAACACCCGAATTAAACACCTCTTATTTTAGTGTCCAACCATTCTTTGATCATTGCTTGGTATAGTGCAAGGTACAGTATCATGCCCAGAGACACTCACTACTGATCCCCTTGAGTAGAGATAGCAGTTCTTGGGAAGTCACTACTCGAGAATTCAAATTTGGTGTGCTCAAATGACATTAATGAGTTGTGGAGGGGAGCCAATGCCACCAAAATTCTAATCTATCCACTCTCGAGAAGGAAAGGCATTTATCACCAATCTAGGGTATATCGGTGGGCTATACCAAGTATACAAACCCTTGGCCTATGGGCCTTTTAGGATGGTACTTGTTTTATGTGTGCTTGCTTACACCTAAAACATTGTGCTTGCCAGGTGCTTTCTGGATTACTGAAACATTACCCACCATATTCACATTTTTGGATAAAATATTTACCATTAGACAAATCAAATCTTCCATCAAAACGACAAGAAAATCAATTGTTACAAACTGTGTCACATATGTCAAACCGAAATCATTCTTTTGAAACACAAATGCTTTGTTAAACCACATTTGACATTTAAAGCACCATATCTATAGGAATCATGATGCAACTAAACCTCATAGAGTCACATCTGCCAAACTGAGTCACATTTGTCATTCCCTGAACCACATTTTCTAAAACTGTGATGCATTCACCAAATTGAGATGCATTCGCTTCCTTGAAAAATTCATTTGCTTGTCACATATAAAATCTTCATACAAATTCAAATCTAAAGTCTACACATTGTCAATCATTTGTCAAACATTGGTTCTAAGGAGATTCTGTTAGACACCAATTTTGAAATTGCTCAATTTTTTGACCATTAGTTTGCATTCTTGACCATAGGTTTCATCCTTCATTTGTTTTTAGTTGCATACATTAAGTATTAGTTTGTCCCTAGGTGTTCCATCTTATATACTTCAGATTAGGAAAATCTCAACACAATTAGCAATGTCATTGCATTCGAAACTAGGTTCTCTTGGACTTTATCATCAATCCCCTTTTCAATCATCATCCCTTTTGCGAGACTTTTCCAACTCAACAGTCTAGTTAGGGAAACTCACTAGTCATTTTGACCTTGTCCTTGTCATTTTCAGTAAAGTCCTTTAGTAACCAAAATTGAAAACAAATATTGAGCTTAGAAGTGCTTAGGTATCCTTATCTTAAGTTGCATTGTAAGTTTAGAAATTGCATATTTTATTCCCAAAAATCCAAAAACATTATTCATCCTAGTCATCATTTTTAAACTTAGGCCTTGCATAGTGCACTCCTTAGATTTCATTTTCCTTTGAGAAATCTCGATTTATGGTGGAGACTAGACTCCAAAAATAGAAACGACAAATGGAAAATGTTAGACAAGACCCCGCTTCCACTACCAACAACCCCACGTATGACCCCAATTGTACTTTTGATGATCCATTCGGTAATACAAACAATCAACTTCCCACAACAATACCATCCTCATCAAATATCCCATTTGAACCATTCTTACGTAAGGATGAGTATAGTCAAGTACTTAAGGAAAACCTATAGGTAGCAGCACAAGATCTAGAAGCCTCTCAATTTTTAGAACAAATGGTCCTATATGACATAGACAGATACTTAGCCATACTCCTAAGTCAAGGAGCTAAGTTACCTCAAGGATTCAACATTAACATGTTGAGATCAAAATCTCTTGACCCTAATGTCCACAATGCACACATGACAAATAGTGGTCAAAATCCAAATGCTACAAGCAATACTTTCTTTGACACTACGACGACAATGCATGCTACCTCCAACGTTCCAAACAACTCCAACACAATAAATGCCACATCCATTGAAGGATCACAAGCTACCACGATAGTAAATTCCATAAGGGCATCATCAAGTTACAACAATCCCCCCTGACAGTCACACCTACTACCATGAGCACACCTTGGACATATCCACTCATTGGTATTTCACAAAATCCTTTGGGAGGAGGCAAAAGATGTATTTTTATCCAAGGACAACAACAAAATGTTAACACGATAACACAGTCACATGTAATTGCCTCCCAAGGATCCACTATGAACAATCCCCTTGGACAACCTCAACAATCTGGACAAGGGGGCCAAATGACACAACCTATGGCATCATTAGTACATCACAATGTTCAAGGTCACCATATTCCCCAAGTAATGACACAAATGGTTGGGAGACACATCCCAACCTACCCATCTCAGATTCATACCCACCAACATACACCCAATCCAATCCTTCAACACCAACAACATGCCAACCCGAACACATCATACATGTCACAATAGTCCATCCCTCCACAATGTGCCAATATTCACACACAACAAATGGGGACCTATGAGGTACCAAGAAATCCAATGTATGTAACCAAAAATAACCCTTTTATGGATGCCTTACAAGAAAGATTGATGGGTCTAGAGAAAACTATCCAAAACATACAAATATCAGGAAAGAAATCAGAAGTGTCATATGATCTAAACATATACCCATTTGACATGAGCCTATACATGCCTCCATTTCCTCTAGGATATGTGCCACCCAATTTCACAAAATACAGAGGCAAGACAAACCCCATTGAACATGTTCGTGAATTTGCAACCAATTGTATGGATGTCACCTATGAAAAAATGTACTTGATGAGACTCTTTTCCAAAAGTCTCACTCATCCCACATTTGGATAGTCATACTTTTGTAGGATGAGCCAATTTCACCCTAGCCAAGTACGACTATTCTGGCATACCTATTATAAATAATGTCTGAACTAATGACAAATACATTAATACCATTACGGTCAAGAGAGCACCTCAATGTAATGCTACTACCCATAGTAGCAAGGTCAACATAGCTTGTCCACCTCCCACTAGACAACCCAAAATCACCATACCTGGCCCATCTGCTAAACAACCAAAGCCAGTCTCGACCACAAAGCAAGGGCAACCCAAAAGTTAGTTCAACCTTATCGACCAGCTAGGAAAAACTCTCGCGCAAATCTTTATACTTGAGCTACTTCGTATCTCTCCCACGCACAAGGATATACTAGATAAAACCCTACAAGAGTCGTCACTCCCTAAAGACAATGATGTCAATCAGTTTGAAACCATGGTGGGATACCTCACTATGCCTCACCATGTCACCTTCTCAGATCAAGACTACTCATCTCCCAAGACCAACCACAATGATGCATTACACAGAAACTTTTTTCTACAAGCACAAAGTTAGATGGGTTTTAGTAGATGGTGGAGCAGTATTTAACATATGCTCCCTCAAATTGGTTAAGCCTTTAGGATTCTCTAATGCATGTGTAGACATGACAAAGAGTATAGTGATAAAAGCATATGATGATGAAAAATGCTCTTCACATGGTGTTATCTCTCTCCCCATTAGAGTGCGACTAGTTTTTGTGGACACAACTTGCCAAGTTCTGGATTTAGAACTACAATATAACATCTTGCTCGGTCATCCATGGATTCATGCCTTAAAAGTCATTCCATCCACATATCACCAATGCCTAAAGTTTCCATTTGACGGCACGAAAATAGCCATATATGGAGACCCCAACCCTTTCCAATATTGTACCAACCTAAGGGGTATTTCTAAAAATAAATTGACCCATCCATACTCATATCATCTTCCACATCCGCTCCACCCACGTCTTCTACTACATCACCACTTTCAAGATCCAAGACCTTGGCTCTGGGGAGTTCAAACTACATACAACATACAACATAACAACAATACCCAAGCCTCCAAAGGTATATGGTCTGCCATGTTTTAGAATGGAACTCAAGGAAACTTTCAAGGTTCCACCAAAAACATTTTTTATCAAATGGGGAGATATGAGTAATGAGGGCCTTGCTGATATAACAGGATGGATCTATAAGGATATTGTCACACTACCCCCATTACCAGTTCAAAAATATGGAAAGGGTTATGACATAATGAAGGCTAAAGGCTACGACGGTACTAGTGGCCTAGGAAAAAATAAAGCTAGATGAAGAGAACCCATAGAACCTTTCCAAATTCCAAAGTATCTTGGATTAGGGTCCGGATCACCCGATAATGATGACTAACACACCATTGGAATTTCAAGTGAGCGAGTACATGCTTCGGAAAGTTTCGAGGCCACTAAGGAAACCCTCACCGAAAATGACTCCCAAGAGTGCGAATTTGACTCAGAACGATCCTTAAATGACTGTTGCCTTGATGATTTTTTTGTTGAAGTAGTTGAACTAACCTCGAAACAAAGATTTTGGAAAACATTTAAAATCGAACAGGCACCAAATAGGTAAAGTCCCATTACCACTCCCCATGACATACAAGACCCACCATTTGAATCCCTCCAGTTCAATCCATCTGAAATACTAGATGACACTGACAACCAAGACTCTAGTCCTTCAACCCTTATTTTTCCAATGAATATGAGACTAGTGAAGGGGAATACTAGATACAGTCAGATGTCAAGTTGGATGATGATAATCTCATTTACAACATCACTGAATCTTTATGCATGCTTTCAACATCCTCCCCTCAATTCATCAACAATGACGATGGAATTTCCCTAGTTTATCCTCAGTTAGTCAATTGGGACCAACAAGGCTCGCCAGTCCTAGATACATTTTAGAATGATGAGGCAATTGCAAAATTTATGGGATTATGCGAGGGCATACCCAGTGGTGATCATAAGTCAGGATTTTCTATCGATTTAGATTATATGGCATACTTCGGCGAGACTGCTCCGTCCTCCAGTCGCAAAAGTAAAAATAAAAATAAAATAAAAAATGAAACGTCTCTAGGTGAAAACTAAAAGGCACCCTTTGATTACAAAATGGTAAAAAAAAGGACATATCTATGGGTGAAAACCTCTCTGAGGTGCCCAAAGATGGAGGACTGGACTTTCTTCCCGTGCAACAAGAGAAATTAGCTATGCTTATTGAAGACACTATAGAAGACAATATAGCCACTGTAGAAGATCCTAAAATGGTCCTTTTTGCTGCTTCACTGACTGAAGAATTGAGATCAAAATTTCATAAGTTCTTTGCAGAACGTAAAATCAACTTTGCATGCTCCTATGTCGATATGCCAAGACTAGATCTAGAACTGGTTTTACACCATATACCATTATTGCCTAATGCTAAACCAGTCAAACAGAAGTTGTGCAAAATGCATCCTCAGGTCACTTTATTAGTCAAGGCCGAGTTGAAGAAACTTCTAGACACAAGATTCATATGATCTATTGATTATGCTGAATGGATTTCTAACCTGGTGTTAATCACAAAGCCGAATGGAATGATTTGTGTTTGTACAGATTTTAGAGACCTGAATAAGGCATGCCCAAAAGATGACTTTCCTTTACCAAATATTGATATCATAGTTGACCTCACAGTAGGATACGAGATGCTGTCCCTCATGGATGGTTTCTTTGGCTACAATCATATTTGTATTTCCCTTGAAGACCAGCATAAAACAACATTCACTTGTCCTTGGGGAACATACTATTGGAATGTCATTCCATTTGGTCTCAAAAATATAGGTGCTACTTATCAAAGAGCAATGACCACAATCTTTCATGAAATGATGCATAAAATAATGGAAGATTATGTGGATGACCTTTTAGCCAAATCATTAATAAGGAAAGATCATCTGAAGGTGTTAGATACAATCTTCAAGAGGCTAGAAGAATATAAGGTCAGACTAAATCCTAAGAAATGTGTCTTCGGTGTCACATCTGGAAAACTATTGGGATATATATTGTCTCGATGAGGCATTGAGGTCAATCTAGCGAAAGTAAAAGCCATCATAGACATGCCCTTTCCTAGAGGAATCAGTGAGTTCAAAACCCTATAGGGCAGAGTACAATCCATTTGACACTTCATAGCCCAATTGGCTGATAAATGTCAACCATTCCAATATCTCCTGTGCAAGGGTATCCCCTTTGTGTGGAAAGATAAATGCCAAGAAGCATTTCAACACATAAAATATTACTTATTGTCACCACCAGTCTTCATGCCACCCATTCACAAGAAACCATTGATCCTATACATTTTTGCCACTACTACAACACTGGGGGCATTATTAGCACAAAACAACCACGAGGAAAGAGAAAGAGCTATCTATTATATTAGTCAAACATTGGTCGCATATGAATTGAACTACACACCAATTGAACAAGCTTGTCTAGCTATGGTCTTTGGAGCTCAAAAAATAAGACATTATATGTTAAGTCATCAAACATAATTGGAAGCAAAGATTGACCCCCTCAAATATCAGTTAAGCTGGGCAGCATTAATAGGACATCTAGAAAAATGGGTCATGATTCTAAGTGAATATTACATTCAATATGTAGAAAGAAAGGAAATAAAAGGACAAGTCATAGCAGACCAGCTAGCAAACACACCCTTACAAAGAGATCACCTGTTAGTGGCAGATTTTTCAGATGAGTCGATATTCCATATAGAACCAGAGGCACCTTGGTGACTCTATTTTGATAGATCACACACAAATCATGGCTCAGGAGCAAGAATCATGTCCATCACCCCTCAAGGAGATTCCATTCCCAAGTCTTTCCGCATTGCCTTCCTATGCACCAACAATGTTGCAGAATATGAGGCACTAGTTACAGGACTAAGAATGGCAATAAAATGGAAAATCAGAGTACTACATGTCTACGTGGATTCTCAACTCATCATCAACTAGGTTAATGATGACTATGACACAAAAGATGAGAACTTGATGCCCTACAAATAGATGGTGGACAATTTCCAAATGTACTTTCATATGGTAACTTTTGAACAAATTCCAAGAACATAGAACAAGTCAGCAAATGCAATGGCTACAATAGGCTTCCTACTCAACATACCAAGCAACATGCCTCAGCTACAATTCCTAATAGAACAATTGTTGATCCCTACCTATGAAATTCTAGAGTCTGAGATGGTCTGTGAACTTGTTGGTCCCAACTCTCCCTAGTACTAGGGTATTTATGACTACCTTAAGTCTCAAACCCTTCCACTAAACTTGTCCAATAACCAAAGGAAGTCTTTTATTCGAAAAGCCATAAGGTATGCCATCGTCAGTGACACCCTTTACCATCGTAGCTTTGACAACACCCTCCTTAGATGTCTCTACACCAATGAAGCATGTACAACCTTACATGAAGTACATCACGGTATATGTGGGTCTCATTTGAGTGGTCCTACTCTAGCCAAGAAAGTAACAAGACTTGGGTACTATTGGTCGACCATTGAAAATGATGCAATAAAATATGTCAGGACTTGTCGCAAATGTCAGATTCATAGTGATTTGATCCATGCTCCAACACAGGAACTTCGGCCAATCACTTCTCCTTGGCCTTTTGCTCAATGGGGACTCGACCTCGTGGGTAAGATTCACCTGACCTCATCCAATGGCCATAAATTCATCATCACCACCATTGAGTATTTTATGAAGTGGATCGAAGCCATCCCTTTGAAATACATAACCGGTAAGAAAATATCCAAGTTCATCCTTAACTACATCATTTGCCAGTATGGCCTTCTAGAATCCATCATCACTGACAATGGACGTTTGTTTAAAAACCAATACATTTGAGGGTTATGTGAGTGATTTCATATCCAACATCATTTTTCATCTCCATATTACCCACAAGGAAACGATCAAGCTGAGGCGTCAAATAAAACCATTGTCAAAATCCTCAAAAAGACTGTCAATGACGCTGGTCATGACTGGCATATCCAACTCAACCCTGCTCTATGGGTTTACTACACAAGCATTCGTATGTCTATAGGGGCTACTCCATTTTCCCTGGTCTTTGGGGCTAAGGCTATCTTACCCATTAAGGTTGAAATTCCTTCTTTATGAGTCTTCCTGAAGGGTCTAATGGATGACAAAGAATATAGACAGTCATGCCTGCACAAGCAAGAAATATTAGATGAAAGAAGGAAAAATTCCCTGAACCATCTACAAGCATATCAAAACCATCTTTGTCGCAGTTACAACAAGAAGGTTATGGTCAGGAAATTTGACATTGGCGACTTAGTTCTCATGTAGAACCCTAAAAACCAGGTTGACAGAGAAAAGTCGGGAACGTTTGAACCAAACTGGTTGGGTCCTTACATTATCATATCTTCTTTTGGTTCTAGAGCATATCAATTGGCTACTCTAGAGGGTGAACAATTGACAAATACTATTAATAGTCTACATCTCCAAAAAATTTATGCATAGCATTAGGAGATTGAATTGAAAGTCGTAAAATACAAAAAATTTGATAAATGACAAAAATAGTAAAGAAAATTGATTTGTCCAATAGTGAAAACCTAACAAACAAGCACTTTGGATAAGTACAATGGTAAAAACTTGGCAAACAGGCACCATGCATAATCAATCATTGCTCTACCATCTACTGTCACTTCATCTGCCTTGGCCTAGGATGAAAAGTACTTCCTACCATTATCACACAAATTGCCACCACATTATTACCCTCCCCTTCATGGTTGATAACAGTTGACATCAAGTCCTCTATACTATCTAGTTGGTACTCTAGGCACATCCCTTTCATATCCCTTAAAATTGGCTAAGTCTTGGTCCTAACTGGGGGCAACATGTTTATCATGTAATTGCAGTGGATGACACACATGGTTTCAGAAAATTGGAAAAATTTCTTGAGAAAAGACCAAAAACATCCCAAAAAGTCCTAAAGAAATACCAAAAAAATTGCAAATTTTCCTAAAGAAAGGCCTAAAAATTGAAAATATCCTAAAGAAATCCAAAGAAATTGAAACATGTCAAAAACTCAAAAACATCCAAATCAATGTCAAAATCATAAAAATGGAGTCAAAGTCAGTCATGTTAGTCAGTCCATGTCATTGTCGAACTACATTGTCTCTACGCATTTGCTACATAGGCAAGACTCACTTTATTGAGTCCCCGAGACATTCAGTCAGTCCTTTTAGATTTATCAAAATAAAATTGTGATTCAATCCTAGGTCATCAAGACAAATTCATTGGTCATGTCAAACTATGAGGTCTCTAAGTGCAGGAGATTGGCAAGGCCATCTGTCGATGAGCCCCCGAGGCTATACTAGGTTAGTCCATTAGGGTTCATAACATTACATTGGCACACATGTCATAAATCTTCAAGTCAAGACAAATCATTTGCCAAATGGGAAAACTCTTAAAACAAGGTATGGCAATCTTTTATTCAAACGTGTCAATCATATTATCACAAAAAAATTGACATATAGTCAACACAAGTCAAACTCGACCAAACTTCAGTCAAGACTTGGTCAAAACAAGTCACATTATCATAATAGGTCAAACTATCAACTCTTGGTTCACTTTCAGATGTGTCCTTCTTAAAGATAACCTCTATCATTCATTCCTTAGGATGTGTCCTTCCTCGGCATTGTCATTGTCTTTAGATGTGTCCTTCTGAAGAAAAAGCTCTGTCATTTATGCCTTAGGATGTGTCCTTCTCGACATCATCACTATCTTTAGATATGTCCTTCTAAAGAACAATCTCTATCACTTATGCCTTAGGGTGAGTCCTTCCTAGGCATCATCATCTATCATTTGGCATTTTGAGGGGTTCCTTTTACTTTTAAGGATCAAAATCCTCTTGACATCAACATTATTCAGGATGTGTCCTTCCTGAATTTGACAATCTTTGGCATTTCGTCATCTTGGCATCATCAAAACATGACACCTGGGCATCTCGACATCATCAAACCTGACATCTTAAACACTCAGAGTCCAGACACGCTTGGAAAACACTTGGCACTTTTCTTTTGGCTTTCATCATGGTGCTAGCTTTTTAGTGAGATCCTGCCAATGGGGTTTAGAAAAGTAGCAATGTATCATAATTATCGTATCTTATCTTTTGGCTTTTTGTCATGTTACTAGTCTTTCAACGAGATCCCAACAACAAGATTTATAGAAGCAGTGATGTATCATGATGTTTTTCTTGACTTTTGACACACATGATTACTAGTTTCTCAGCAATATCCTAATTTATGGATTAAAAAAACAATGGCATATCATGATGTGGCTTTATTTTTTATTTCAACAATCATGTTGCTAGTTTCTCAAGGATGTCCTAGAAACAGAATTTAGAGAAGCAATGATGTTTCCTGATTTGTCCTACTTTTCTTTTTCTGCTTGTGGTTGATTATGACAAAAAGACTGGGGCCATTGCGCTCTTAGTTTGAGTCATGATCATCCTTGTCTATAACTACTTGTCTTAGGTGATGATACGACCTTGTACACCTTGATCTATGTCATATCATGGTGTTTGTTGGTCATCGCAAAAATCTACCCAATGATGATTAAGAGCAATAAATATTAAAGTCCTATGGTAAAGTTTTCAAGGATTCAGTCTAGGAACTAACACGCATCTCCTCTGGTCTGGTCATCTTCTCTCATCCATCTCACGATGATATACTGTGACATACAAAAACATGATTGCATACATGATCATATAAACATTGCATTAGGCCCATACATACATCATCAATAGCATTAAAGCATATACATATCATTGCACATTGTATTAACATAATCATAAACATTGCATTAACATAATCATCAACATAGAATCCATTTCATAAGTACATTATGCATATCATTATCATCATCACCACAAAATCAACATAACATATAAATAAGCATTTCATCACCACGACATCATAATCATCAGTAAGCATCATAGGACATTCGTGATACATCATAAATCAACAATATATATCATTCATCGCATCTCATATATCATAAGGCATAAATCAAATAACATCACATAACACATATGTAGGCCGTATCAAAACTACATCATCATATAATATCACCTCAAAAATATACAATGTCACAAGATAAATTAGAGAGATATCCCAAAAAAGGAGCTCACAGGCTCAATACTATATACATGAATGTGTCATAATAACAAAAATTCCCCTAGGGTAGACTCTCATCATCCCATCATGGAAAAGAGTGTGTCGGTGGAAGCCTTATAACTGGCACTGAAGTGAGGGGTAGACCTATGGGAACCTCTATCTGTGCACCTGGTGGAACTGACACTAGTGGCATAAGTGATGTCACTACAGCCTGACTCTAAGAAGTAGAAGGATCTACCATTGGTGGCTACCCCTGTCCTAACCTCTGCACTAAACCAGTAGACCCATGACTGTGGCTTGAGTGGTGACTCAAGGTGTGCCTGCATGAATGGTGGGACCTATGCCCTAATGTGTGTCTGGTTGAGGTAGATTATCCTGCACTCATGTGGCTTCTACTACTGCTCCCACTCCCTAATCAGTGGCCACTGCCTATCCTCGTATGTGACCATGATAATGTAGGATCTCATCGCTCAGGAGGCACCATCTATTCATATAGAGTCCTGTACTAACCCAACCTCGTGCTCACCCTGGATAGCTCATGAGCTATATCCCCTGATGGCCCTGTACATAATTCAGAAAACTCGATGCACCACTGAGTCAAGTCCTACTGACGGATCACTGCCTGATCCCGCTCTACCTGGGCCACCTCTAGTGTTGACTGTAGTGATAGGAGTTGTGCGGTACTCTCATCCAATCTCCTCTGAAGATTAGCCACTCACTAGTTTTTCATAGCATTAGGAGGAAATGTTGAACTGAAAGGTATCTCCTCCTCGCCCTCCACCATCTGACATCAGAGGAGTCTCTCGGCCTCATCCATAGCATCATCATCATCATCATCCTCTCCCACATCCTCTTCTCTGGTCTCTGCCACCTCCACATCCTCCCCTCTGGCCTCTGCCACATCCACATCCTCCCCTCTAGCCTCTGCCACCTCCACATGCTCCCCTCTGGCCTTTGCCACCTCTACCCCTCTCCTCCTACCTCTCCTCACCCTCTCCCTCCTTTCTTGGCTCCTCCTCTCTCTCCCCCTCCTCGGCCACCTCGGGGATAACATCTAATGCCACCTTGCCACATGTGGGTGTACTCTTCACTCCTGTCTCTGACCATCTCTCCTCTACCTCTGGCCATCTACTCCATCATCCCCATCATCTTCGTCATCTCTACCCCTACCTTTGTCTCTACCTCTGTAATGCCTCGCCACGCAACCCTAGAGGAAGTTGCAATTCATTACTTAAACATACCAATTTTTTTTTTTGTTTAAGTAAAAATAACATGTAAAATGAATACATATTGCCAACAACCTCTAAGGCCACGAGACAAAGATTACTTAAAACCCAAACAACAATTAACATCAAAAGAAACCAAAACATTAATCACTTACAAAATTAAGATTACATACATCCCATATAAGATAAATTACAACAAGGATAATAAATACCTCAAGATTCCAATTAACAACATTTAAACAATATGATTACAACACTTATTCCTCAAATGAGGTAATTCCAATAATCATGATTACAATTTACAAATTCCACCTCGATAACAAATGAGGGGTAATAAAATAAAGATCAACAGAAAAGAACGAAGCCAGAAAAGCAATAGCATCCAACGAGCTCTCCAATTGGAAATCACGACCACACGATCAAGAAGGAGAGCCAATGGAAAAGAATGCACGCCACTCGACCACGTGGAACCCAAAGGCCCCACTCCCTCCGTGCTAGGAGATAGTAACAAGGATTTCAGGTCAAGACCAGCTACCTCTAGACAAAGGCTAAACATAACTGAACCGACTCAAATACCAACATCACTTAACACAGTACGAAAACTCACAAGACAATACATTGCTTCCAGGTTACATAGAACAAGTACACCATTGTACAACACACAATAACTGACTAACTGTTGACGTAGGGAGAGTGTCATACATAAATTGCCATGAGTTACCCTAGCTCAACCTTCCTAGGCTACCGGACCCCCATCATGGGTTACCTTGGCTTGCCTCTACCGGCGCCGAACCCTCATGCAAAACTATGCGTCTCATCTCATCTCGAGTCTTAACAATGCATGTTCCATGAGAGAGGCATTCTTTAACTTTATTAGTGTGAAGTTTCCCATTAATTCTTTTAGATTATCACTTGATTAAACTCTAAGTGAGTTACCCTGACAACTCGTTGGGCGTCAGACCCCCACAAAGGGCCACTCTCCTACTGACAACACATAACTCAACCACATGCCAAGGGTAGACAATGCACTAACACTTATCACAAATAATCAATACACCTCAACAGGTAACACATCACTACGGATGTCCAAAACTGAAACCAAAGCGTGCACTACCCAAGACTAACACAAGGTTGACTAACATAATGACAACCCACATAAAGAACTGATAACAAGACTCAACCTTAAACCATAAGGTCACACAACCCGTTCATAGTAACCAGGTTTCTTTTGAAGCATATCTCATGCACTACCCAAGAGAGACAATAACAAAACAAAAGAGACATAACATCATCTCAAGAAAACACAACTGGAAGACTTACATGATCAACAAGCCCAATACGAATTAACAACACAATCAAAGAGTCCCTATCCTCAAGGAACAAAACCCAGCATAATCAAAGCACACTCACAAATATACAATCATACGATATTGCCCATACACCGAGAATGAATGAAAACACCACTAGAAAACATTCTAAGCAGCTAAATAAGCTAATATTAGGATTTCTTAAATCCAAGTCACGTGAGAACACATTGCATGTAATCAATTTAAATGATTACCACCCTTTGCAAATTCTCAAAAGTAAATCAAATCACATTTTTACACTAAAATAACAAATTAGGAATTTGAACAAGCGAATAGATTTGAAATGATCTCATTCAAAGAATTCATATGCATTTTCTATCATTCCCTATTATAATATGAAATATTATTCTCAAAAAACCACTTTTAAACAAAGTCTAATTTTCACAAATATCCAGGTTCCACCATTGATGAAGTATGAAAAAGCTTAAAATTTAAAATTCAAAAATAAAATAATGTAAGCATGCCCTTTTGATTCAAAAGTGCCCAACAACACACTTTTAACATAAAAACACCAACCAAGTTTAAGCCAATTTTCACAAATATCCAGGTTCCACCATTGATGAAGTATGAAAAAGTTTAAAATTTAAAATTCAAAAATAAAATAATGTAAGCATACCTTTTTGATTCAAAAGTGCCCAACAACACACTTTTAACATAAAAACACCAATTTGAGCCTCTAATTAAAAATTGGGCATGGTAACCTTGTATTTGGAAAAATTCTCAAAAATTTCTCAAAATAAATTCTACACTATCAACTTGATTCAAATAAAATACATGAAATGATTCTAACAAACTAACAATACAATTAGAATCATTCAAACTATTTAAGATCAAGTAAATATGAAGAAATGATAAAATACCTCCATTCATAAGCAAGAACTTCAAATGAGAGGATGTTTGCACATAAGCAACAAGAGCACGTAAGATCACAGCCATCACTTCCTTTCCCCATTCCTATCCGAATGCAGTTGATCCCATGCAATTCCATGCCCAATTGCTCCCACAATGAACAAATCAATTTTCCTTCAAAACGAGGGTTTTCTTTTCCCTCACATTTTTTCTCCAAAAATTATATTTTCCAATTTTAGTCAACTCCCCTAAAAATATCTTTTCCACCCAAAGTTATAGCATTTTGAAGACATTTTGAATTTTAAATCACTCAAAACAAAATTCTCATTTCTAAATAGAATTCAACATATTTTAAAACCTTCTTTTCACACAAATTAATTTAAATCTTTTAACACTTTAATTCAAGGAATAACTTAATCAATTCCACAATTAATTTAATTAATCAATAAAATAAATCTAATTCAGTATTAGATTATTTTATTAACTAAATTAAATTAATTAATAAAGTAACATTCCTAGCATTATAATCAAAAGCATTTAATCAATAATTAAGCAACCTAAGCCATTTAACTTGAATTTAATTAAAGACCAAGGTGATCAGGGCAACATGAAACAACCAAACCCGACTACAACCCGACGACACAAGGTGACTAGGGTAATGACTTGACACAGAAAACCTAGCTACTATCTCCTAATTAATTTCCATTGGTCAAAGGACATGCTCAAACCTGGAAACCAGGTGGAGTCAATGTCATGTACCTTCCAACCTGCAACAAAGAGCATGTCAAACGTGCATATATAAATAATATGATCAATCAAACCGTGAAGAGGAAATCTCAAAATCGTAGGGCACTCGCAAGCGAGTGATACAATCCTGTCCCCTTCACCAATACAATATCACTAACTGACGCATCTAATATCAATAACATGATCAACAACATAAAACATCGTTAAATCAAATATATTCTAAGTCAATCCAAAACATGCCATAAGGGTAACATCAGGATAACATCACATCGAAATATAACATCCACATTGTATAACAATTGCAATCAAAAGCAACCTAGTTCCAAAGTTAAAGCATAATTAGACACAATCATAACAGGGAAGAACAATGCTGATCAAAGAGCCAAAACGGAGGGGTGTTACAACCCCTCTCTCCAACCTTGCCTTCGTCTTGACCTTCATCTCTCCCCCTACCTCCATCCCTGCCTCCATCTCTCACCTGGCCTTTGCCCTTATCACCACCTCTGCCCCTGTCACCACCTTTGCCTCCCCGCCCGACCCTCAGCACACGAGGTATCACAGACTGCTTGTCTATAGGTGCTGGCCCATCAGTATTTGTCAATGGCACTGGTCTATGTACCTACCACCATAAATCATTGTTTGCTATGGTCCAAAGATTGGATATCCCACCCTTCCATCCCCATGGATGGGCTCCTAGCCCATTAATTTGCTGCTTAGCAAAGGCTACTGGAATGGCTGGGCCCCAAGCATACTCTCTAGAAGACTGCGCATACTCAGATGTCCCTGTAGGTACACCCTGCTACTCTCCAAACTACCTAAGGACACGCTATGTAAAATACATCTCAATGATCAACTGACTCTGTATAGTCCTGCCAATCAAATACTGATACTATCTACATAGACTCAGATAATCCACCTCATCGTCCCACTGCTCCCAATCTCTGTATGGCCTCCAGATAAAAGACACCATCGTGTCAATCTGATGCCACCACCAACCTATCTTACCCATCTGTGTTTATTGTAGGGCTCCCACATAGTAGTAGGCATAGGGCATCCCCTCTGCCAACTGTGGTCTCTCAATTAGTGGATGAAATATAGCAATATGCTCTCAAGCCCATATCATCATCAATGTCGTACCACATGAGATACTCTCGGATCTCTGGTAAACAACCTCGTGCAACTGGTGGTAGAGTGTCCCTAGTAAACAAGGACCCCAAACATAAATTGTCCTGTCTTGTCTCATCCCAACAAGAACATCCCCCAGCCAGTAGGGAATCCATGTCCTAATGATCAGGAATCAAAATACCTCCAATCAATGTCGCTAAAAAGGTATCAAAATAAGCATAATGCTTAGCTATAAACTCCCACCGGATTTCATATCCCTAGATGCCGAGTCCTGCACCCTCATCTCGGTAGTATGCTCAGAACGTCTACTCACCATGATGAGGGTTGTAGATGATCCACTCTCCTCGGATGGGCACTCGTAGGATGCAATAGATGTCCTCAAGCATGATAGTAGCCTCACCTATTGGTAGGTGGAAGGAACAGGTCTCAGAATTCCACCACTCGCATAATGCATTCAGCAATCCCCTATTCACCCTAATGGCAGGCATATAGGTGACATAGAAAAAACCTAGCTACATCAGTCGTCATCACTCCCTCGGCGTTAGCTGGTCAGCAAACTGAAATGTCATCGGCCTGCTCTCTCATGTGTATATCGGGATAAGTTGTCTCTACACACACCAAACAATGCATCAATACCTTTGGCCAATTGTCAGTATCATCAAAAGCAATAAAAGTTTCACAAACATCAAAGTCAGCCATAGTCAAATTCAAAGTCAAATGCGTCGCACAGAAGCAATTGCATCTCAAAATATCAAATGTGTCATTTCGTACATCAAATGCATCACAAAATGGCAATTGAGTCACTTGGTCTCAAAAATGCATTGCATCAGAATGAATGTGTTATGATATTTGACACTTGTGTCATTCCACTCAAATGTGTTGTGCAATTTGACAATTGCGTCGCAACATAACAATTGTGGTATTCAAACATGCAAATGCAACTTGAAAATGTGAATGCGTCGCAGTTTTTGACAAATGTGGCACAAAACCTCAGGTCCCCCTAAATTAGCATATCATTTGCATCGTGATGCATCAAATGTGGTGAATGTGAAGGCAAATGTGGCTTACGTGAACACATATGCATCATGACGCATTCGTTCCTTCCCCTAGAAACCTAGTTTTGGCACACAAAACGAAAAAATTACAAAGAAGGATAGGGGTACATACTACTGGCTCTGAGCCCTCTGGTCATCTGAAAGTTCACATGATCTCGCCATAGTGCTCTATCACTAGAATCACCATCCTTGCTACACTGCTTTTCGCTCTGAACTCTCGAAATTTAAAAAGTGAATAGTAAGATTGAATTGACTTTTACCCCTTTGTCAACCTATTTATAGAAGTCAAAATTACATAAGTCAACTAGGTTAGTACTGGATACTCATTTGACCAACTTTGACTATCCCGTTGGCCACTTTAAACATGTCAAAATCCAAAACTAGTTGCACCATCATTTTTCTAGTCATCAAATTGACTATTCGAGACCCTTTCCAAATTTTCCTGCCATTGACCCAAAATTTGAAAAATTTCTCGACGGGACATTGATAATCTATACCTTCACTGGGGCATGGCTTTGACTTATTTTCTTTGTCACAACGCGACAAGTGACATTAAGACAAAGAGGGGGAAAATGTAGACACATAAAAATTTCCTCAACTTGTAAACCATATTTTTTTCTATGACAACCATGCTTCTCCCTCACATAATTCAACTATCTAATCATGTCCATTTCCTCCATGATTATTACGTCTATTTATTTAAATACATCAATAATCATGCCCTTCTTCCTCCATGATTATTTAAATAAATAAATTGTCTATTTATTTAAATACATCACTAATTAATCCTTATTTCCTCCATAACATTATTATTTATCCTTCAATCAAATAAATGTATTTATTTATCCCATTTTCCATCTCACCAGTAAATAATTAAAACAATTATTTATGGTCTTTTATCTCATCCCCCATTTATGAATTAAACCATTATTTAATTCATAAGTGAACATTCCACCATGAATTAAATAAATTATATTATTCCCACTAACTTATTTATTTATTCCCACTAGCTCATTTATTTATCCCACTTTCCATCCCACCAAATAAATAATTAAAACAATTATTTATTATCTTTTGTCTCATCCCCATTTATGAATTAAACCATTATGTAATTCATAAGTGGACATTCCACCTTTTATCTTTTTTATTTTTTAAATCTCACAAGGTGGGCTATCTTATCTTTTTAATTTTTAAAATCTTTATTTTTAAAATTAATTATCTCATCTTTTCTCCACCACTGATCTAATTTTCTCAAATGACATCTTGATCATTCATTTAAGGGTTTTTCCCTAACTGTAACTAGGGATGGTCAGATTTAATCTTGGCCTCTGATTTTAGGTATCTGTCAAAATTCAATCTTGTCCATCCATTCAAAATTATGTTTTCTATAAAATGTCAATTTTGTTCATAATGAGGGGACTCTTGGATCTATGACAGGAATTATAGTCATTTATCATTTAATCATTTGTCATTGTCATAGGCATAGGTATAATTCTATTTAAATCCTTCAAAATTTGCATAGGACAATGGCATAGTCAAATTGCTCACACACTCAATATGAGGGCATCAATCATACGCTACAAACTAGAAGGTGTTATGGAGGTGATTCATGGAAGCTGTGTGAATATCTAGTATAATCGTTTCAATATTATTTGCTTTCTTTGTGCTTCATAAATTCTTTGGGTTCATATTATTCATCTATTCATTATGAATACATTAACCCCGAAAATAACCCTTAGATACACATATTTATCTTATTTTGAATTTCTCTTGGCTGACTTGTTGTGCCTAATTATTATTGTAAAACCATACCTAGGCCTACATGTTTTGGGGGTTCTATAAATATGCATTTTTCCTCATTTTTAAGGGTTAAGAATAGACATAGATGAATAGAGAGATAACTAGTGTAGAAGTGAATTAAGTAGAGCAAGAGTTAACAAGTAGTTGTTCACAAACAAATATTGTAACAAAAATTTGGAATTGTTGCTACAATGGATAATTTAATGCAAGTAATGACATTGTGATTTGGTGCTATACTTGTGTTCTTCTTATCTTGCATGGTTCTTATTATTCTATCTTTAGAATTGCTTTGGGGAAATCTAGTATTTAGATGTTAAGAGTTAGATTTGATTCAATGATGTTTATGGTTTAATATTTGAAGTGTTGCAACAATCCCTCGTCCATACTTTTCACAACAAACTGATTGTTAGCTGCTTTCTAAAGTTAGCCTGGACTTTATATTCATTGTGCTTAGTTCAATTGTGAGGGCTTATTCATTTCAATTAGGATAGGGTTGTTTGAATGAATGTTCACGATTTGAAAATCCTAACACCTTAGAAGATTGCACTGCTTCTATAAGATTGTAGATCAATCTGGGTCAAGTAGAAGTTAGTTTTTGAGGGATTTGTCCATTTCGAGTGTTTTTCATTTGCATTGTTAATCTTAGGAGTAGTTAAATCTAGAAATCTCTTTGAAACCCTTATTTTTTGTTATTTATTTTATCATTGGGTTAGATTTAGGATTGAAGTATCATTATATTGCTAGATTTGATAATTAAAAATTTAGTATTTTGCTTGTAGTAAGGTCCCATTATGATTACCAACATTTTCACATTTATCACTAAGTTGTTTATGCATTGTCAAGAACTAACATTAGAGACCTTAGGGTTATCTCTTGAGGCTTGCTGATAGAGATTTTCTTTTCAAGAGAGATAGGATATTATATTATTTTTGAGTTGTTGCTGTGCAGAAAATATCATCAATAGATTGGCACTAGAAGGAGGGCCTAAATAAGCAAGTTGGATCAATTTTTGAAGGCCATCTCTCCTAAAAGATTTAGAAGAAGAACCAAATCTGCTCCAGGAGAGGAAGAATTTCAAGAATTACTAAACCCTACTAGGTCAAGAAGGACCAACAGAAGGGGAGAATCATCATCTTTCCATCCACTTCTGTCATCCCCATCATTCCCATCCTCATAAGGTTCATCTGAGTCTGAGTCTGAGGACATTTCATTCCATAACCTCAACTAGTCATAAATCAGTCGTTACCACCTCCACCTCGACCAATGGCTTTCCTAGCTAATAACCCATCTCCATTGAGTTTTTCCAATTACAATGTCATGCCCAAGAACCCTGAACACTTTTGTTCAAAGTTCCATGTTAATAATCCTAATAGAACTACTGAGGAGCATATCGGGATCTTTCAGACTAGCCTTAAAGATAGAGGAATCAATCATGAGGATGTAGCATGTAGACTCTTTCCTTATTCATTAGGAGAGGATGCATTCTATTGGTACAATCATTTACCTATCGGGTTCATTCAGGATTGGAATGAATTAGAGACTGCATTCTTGTAGAAGTTAAGGATTCCCATTAGTCCAAATGAGGTTTACCGTCAATGTACTAATGTTAAGAGAGAAGTCAATGAGCCTATAGGGTCCTTCAACAATAGGTTTCATCCTGCCTATACCAGATTATAGTCTCCTTATGTTGTTGATCAAGCGACTGCTTTAGAGGTTTATTTTGAAGGTCTTGACAATCTGACATCTACCTTCATTAAATGGAAGAACAACCCTCCCAATTCCCTACTAGATGCCTATGTTGAAGCTATTAAAGTAAGGACTACCTTAAAACATGTGTCTGGGCCTTTACCATCATTAGGACCCATTCCTCACCCTAGACAAGTCCCTGCTCTTGACCAGGCTCTTGCTAACTATACTCCTATCATGAATCCAGTACCTCAATTGCCTTTGGTCCCTCACCCAGGACCTCTTGTGAGATAAGTTCCACTTGCAATTAGCTACCCTCAGCAAAATGTAAATCAACCTCTTCATGCAACACCTCAAGCTGGTTTTCCCGCACATCTATAGAATTCTTAAGTATTGAACCAGTCACCAAATGCCAATGCTGCAGTAGGATATCCTTAGAACAATGTCAATCAACCTCCATATAGCAATCTTGACAAGGAGAGACTGGATGAATTATCTGAACAAGTGAAGAAGCTGACTATGGAAGTGACTTACTTGAGGAACCAGAATAGTTAGTTGCAAGCTGCTCAAAGAAATATGCAATCCAATTAGAATAAGGAAAATCCACAAGGACAACACTTTGATAGAGGGAAATGTAATGAAAGAAGATACAATTATGACCGAGGCTACACTAATGAAAGATGATATAACAATGAAAGAGAATATAACAACGACAAAGGGTATAATAGCGACAAAAGATAGAATTATGATAAAGGACAATCTTCAAGCTAGAACTTTGATAGAGGGCAAGGTGGTGAACAAGGGTTTGATAGGAGGCAGCCACCATGATAGAACAAGACTTGAAACATAGGGCCTAACAATAGAGGAGTCCCCACTCCATTGGATCAACCAATTAATCAACCTGTCAATCAATCAGTCAATCATCTATTTAATCAAGAGAAGCCTCCTAACAATGTATACTTAGTTGAGGTTGCTTTGTCAGGATGGTGTAGGCTCCATAAAATGAGTCAATATTCTGAATTAGATTGTCAAGAGTTCCAAACAACAACCTCAATCTTTTAGTACAAAGTGGAGAATAATGCAAGTAGTCAGGAAATGGTACCATCTATTCCCTATGATTCATTAGTGTTGGTACTGAACCATGCTCCTTTTCTACAAAGTAAAGATAATGTACCTAAAGAGGAATCTGACCAGGTGGAGGAAGAGGCAGACCAGGTATGCAATGGGGATCAAATTACATAGTTATTTGATGAGAACCCAATAAATGACAATGGTCCTAGAAATGAAGAGGCTTTTTTTTTGAAGTACAGACTTTCCAGAGACCTGTCAAGAAGTATGCCTTGAAGGAATTGCCACATAGATGTCCACAGGTTGGAGGCCCCTTCACTACTTCCATTCTATTGAACAATTTCAGCACACCTCCAAATCCTAATGCTAGCAATAATCTGCCACTACCCCAGCTGTCCAAGCAATATTTATCTTAAGATCAAGGGCTTACTAATGTGCCAAAAGTGAGAGGTGTTGATGCAAATAGGATAAGGTGATGGAATACCCAAAGGAGATCCCTGTTGACCTAAGTGAGGAACTATTGGCCTTGTCAGTTGCTGAAGAACTTAGAAAATTAAAAGTAAGTCTATTTGTATTTGAGTTATTGAGATTTCCAACCATTAGGAATGTAGTTCTAGGAAATTATAATGTAAATTCCATGTCACAAGATAAATCAGTTAGTGAAAGTGTCAATAAGGCTTCTAGTTCTTAGCCAATAGGAGGAAAAATTAGACTCATAATCAGTTCCATATGCCTCCTAGAGACAAGGGAAAAGAGAGATAAAACTCAAGTCGCTCAAGTGGACACTCCCTTAACCCTGTTTCAAGGAAAGATAGATACTCCTCCATTCTTGATTTCTATTTGCATATTTGGTAAGAATTTGCATAACTATCTATTGGATTCAGGTGCTTGGACCAATGTTATGCCCTTTGGTGCCTGTAGAGCTATGGGTATTACTCTTGTTGATTCACAAAAGAAAGTTACACAGTTGGATAGGACTGAAGTCAATGTTGTAGGAAAGTTAAATATGATTCATATGCAAATTGCTTCTAATCCTAGAATTCAGTAGGTTATCAATATACAGGTAGTTGACATACCTAATGCTTATGGCTTAATCTTTGGAAGAGACTTCACCAGGGATTTGAATGGATATGTCCAAACTAATCACTCTCACATGTGGCTTCCCTGGAAAGGAGTGCCAAACCAGATTAGAATTGAAAGAGAACCCAAAATGAAGTACATGATCATAGAATATTAGAATACCTCCACTGAAATTCTGATATCAGAAGTAAGTATGGGTAATTATGTGCTTGCAACTCCCTTTGAAGAATCAGATGTAGAGGAAGTCCTCATGTTGCATACAATTCCTCTGGATCTCATAGCAGAATCCAGTGGTACTGAATCCTTGGTGGAACTAGTTGAAAATGATGATGAATGAGTTGAAAATAATGACAGTGATCTGAAAGATAGTCAACTTGGTTTGCTTGATAATTTTCAAGAGTTCATTTAGAAGTGCATTGAAGATCAATTCCAGTTGGGAGGAGGAATGAACTTTGAAGAGCTACTCTTGCCCAATTGGTGTAGGGTGCATAATGCCTCCCATTCAAAATTGGATTGTTGCTTATGCCAGGATATAGTGGATCAGATACAAAAGTGCATCAACCCCACTCCAATAGTCAAAATTAATATCCAGAATGTCCAAGAAGATCCCAAAGGGAAAAGAGTGATGTTTTCTAAAGAACCATCCAACAACAATAGTGCAAGAGATACAACAAAGTCTACAGTTGTTGGTTGTTGGACTCTAAGATTTGATGGATCCAAATCAAAGTAAGGAGCTAGGGAAAGATTTGAGCTAATTAGTCCAAGAGGTAAGACATTTTTTGCTGCTCATAGACATCAATTTCATTGTACAAATAATGTAGTAGAATATGAGGCTTTGGTTCATGGACTGCTAATGGAATTGAAGAAAAAGGTTAAGATCTTACAAGTTTTTGGGGACTCTGAGTTAGTAGTCAAGAAAATTAAGATACAATACTCTTGTCATGACAGAAGAATGACCAACTATATATGTAGAGTATGGGATCTTATTGAAGGATTTGATGCCTTCAATATTCAGTCGATTTCATGATGTAACAATCAAATAGTTGACTCTCTTGCTTAGGAAGCCAGTACCTTGCAACCTCTATCTCTTTTTGGATTAAAGAAGTTTACAGTGGAACTAACCTGAGTACCTTCAGTACCTGACAATGTCACCAACTTCCAAGTGTTTGAAGATGACAAGCATATCTTAGATTTTATCAAAAATACAGATGTTTTTGCTTCTCAAATCATTGATGGAATTGAACTCCAAGAAGCAGAAATGGATTTGGAAGGGGTAATCAATCTGAAGACCAATATAATTCCCAGAGGAATGGTGCAATTAGAAAGGATCTTTGATCTAGACAAGGTCAAGGATCAAGAATAGGGCACCAAGAAAGAATCCATCAATGGAAAGTGTGACAAATATAATATGGGAACTCAGGAGGATGTCAAAAAAAAATTTATTGGCAAAGTGTGCACCCTAGAAGAAAGGAAAGGAATAATTGATGCACTACCTAGATATCTAGATGTGATAGCCCAGAGTTATGAAGACTTAAAGAACTATGATATGTCAATCATAACCCATACTATCCCTCTCAATCCAAGAGTGAAACCTTTCAGATAGAGGCTAAGGCCCATCAATGCTATACTCAAACCCATAATACAAAAGGAAGTGCAAAAACTATTATCTGCAAGAATCATATTTTTAGTCAGACACTCCACTTGGGTTCCAAACATGGTTCTAGTGTGATAGAAAAATGGTGAAATTAGGTTGTGTAGATTTTAGGAACCTAAACAGAGCATCAAAAAAAAAATTTATCTAGTACCCTCACTGGATGAAGTACTCCAGATTGTCAATGGATCTCAAATGATGTCTTTTTTGGATGGTTATTTAGGATACAACCAATTCATGGTGCAGTATGAGGACAAACACAATACTACTTTCACCACCAAGTGAGGTACTTTTGCTTACAGGATGATGCCTTTTGGCTTGATTAATGTTGGGGCCACATTCCAAAGATCCATGGACATTGAATTTAAAGACATAATTGATAAGTGCATAATTATTTATATGGATGATCTGACAGTATTTTCCAAGAAAAGAGGTGATCATATCTCAGATTTGTACAAATTTTTTCAGAGATGTAGAGAGTTTGGTATATCTCTCAATCTAGAATGAATAGAAGCCATACTCAAGATCCCACCAACTGCTAGCAATAAAGAAATAAAATCATTCTTTGGCAAGATCAACTTTGTGAGGAAGTTCATTACTAGATTTGTAGAAATAGTCAAGCCACTAAACGCAATGTTGAAGTAGGAGGCTAAATTTGAATAGAATGTAGAAGCAAAGGAAGCATTTGTAGAGATAAAAAGGGTTATTGTTGAAGCATCGATTTTGGTGAGTCTATACTATGCTAAACCATTCTATATATATTTGTTTGCTTCTAATAACTCTTGTGCTACTATGTTGACTCAAAAGTATAATCAAGGAAATGAACATCCTATAGAATTCATGAGTGTACCATTGAAGGATGCAAAGCTGAAGTACCCAAGTGTGGAAAAGTAGGCTAATTCCTTAGTAAGAGCTATAAAAAATTTTAGACAATATATCCTCAGAAACAAAATCTTTGCAATAGTTGTTGACCCTACAGTCAAGCTATTGTTGATGCAGAATGAGCTAGGAGAGTGTAGAGCTAAGTGGGTACCTATGATCTAAGAGTATGATATTGAGATTCAGCCCATGAAGTTGGTAAGAGGGCAAGGGCTTACAAAGACAATGGCAGAGACAGGCCCTAATCTTACAGCTCAGAATTACAATTTAGAAGATGTTTCTCTTGGCGAATGGTATGATGACATTGTTCATTATCTCTTGACTCAAAGATGCCCTAATCATCTAAATGTAGTAAAAAGAAGGGAATTGTGCTTAAAGAGTGACAATTTCATGCTAAAAGGAGTTGTTCTATATAAGAAAAATCATGAGGATTTTTACTTGAGGTGCCTAGGAAGGGCAGAATTTGAAAGAGTGATGTTGGAATTTCATGAAAAATATGGTGCAGGCCATGGATCAACACCTTCTACAACAAAACAGATTATGAGAGCTAGTTACTATTGGCATACACTATTCAAGGACACACACAACCATGTTAGAACTTTTCATGTGTGTCAGACTACGACAGCCAGAGAGAAGTATACAACACTCCCACTCCAACCAGTCTTTGAGGTAAAACCTTTCACACAGTGGGGGATGGACTTCATAGGTCCAATCAATCTACCTTCCTCTACAAGTCATAGGTATATCCTTACTATTATTGATTATTTTACAAGGTGGACTGAGGCCCTTGCTTGCAAGCAATGTACTTTTGAGGTGGTAATTAATTTTTTTGAATCAGGTATTATCAATCATTTTGGATGTCATATGTCTTTAGTTTGTGATAATGGTCCTACATTTTCATCATTGAAATTTTATAACTAGGCCTTTGATCATGGGATTATAATCAAGTTTCCATCCAATTATTACCCTTAGGGTAATGGTTTGGCTATGTCATCCAACAAAAATCTCTTGACTGTTATCCACAAACTGTTAGAAAGAAATCCTAACGATTGGCACACCCAGCTCAGATTTGCTCTTTGGGCAGATCGTACAAGGCATAAGACTTCCATAGGAATATCACCTTACCACTTGGTTTATGGGTTAGAACCTCTGTTTCCTATTCAATTAAAAATCCCTACCTTATAGTTCATTAATGGATATTATGATGAAGAGGATAAACATGAGGCTAGACTTGCTGAATTATTACACCTTGAGGAAAAAAGAGATGAAGCCTTAGAAATTTTTTCCAAACATCAAAGGGTAGTGAAAAGATGGTTTGATAGAAGAGCCAAGGTAAAATATTTTAGTATTTCTGACTTGGTTCTTTACTGGGATAAAGCTCATGACCGTAAGGGGGAGTATGGAAAATTTGACAAACTTTGGCTTGGCCCTTATCAGATTTCAGAAATCTTGGGAGATAATGCTTTCTGTTTGAAAACTCTCACTGCTGAGGATATCCCATTGCCTATCAATGGGTCGTATTTGAAGCATTATTTCCAATCTTGAGCTTTTTTTAGCTCTTTTCCTGTATATAGTAAGATTAGGTTTTCTTTCTGTTTTGTTTGCTTTGCTTTGCTTTGGTTAGAGTAGGTTTCCATTTTTTATTTTCTTTTGTTTGTTTTGGTTAGTGTAGGTTTTCTTTTGGTTTGGTTTGTTTTGATTTTCTCTTACATTGGAGGTTTTCCTATTTTGTCCTGGATGTGTTGCATCTACATGGAAAATATATCATTATTTGGGACTACTCTAAGTATTTTGTTGGTGGACTTTAGTCTTGTATCTTGAAAGGATGGGTGAAGTTTTGTTATCGTCAAGTAGTTTAAATGTTTGATTTATAGGAGATGGGTCACTAGTTCTGATTTGAACTCGAAGTATTCTGAAATATTATATCTTTCATATATCTTAAGAGTCTTGATGTTTCTGTAGGATCCTTGTGAAGTTTTTTCAAGTAAAAAATCTTATTTCTGCTTCAGCGCCACTGTGGTTCTCATCCCTTAGTGTGAATTCATTATTCACAGGTTGAAATGAAAAGTCATACAGAAAGAATATCAAAAAGAAAAGTGAAATATTGAAGATCAAAAGAATGGATTCAATCTATTAGGGGTATCTAAATATCTCTATCAGGGCTATAGACGCCTAGCTAGAAATAGACCTATGTTCGGGAGAGTCACAATGATAACCTTGTCAGGGCTATAGATGCTTGACTGGCAATGAGGCTTTATCTAGGTTTCTTTTGAAGTTAGAATCTTTACGTAGCCTATCTTGACTGAACTTGGTTTTTGTAGTAGCTCAAGGAGGGAAATGAACTCATATGCACACACTTGGATTATCAATTTATGGAAGGTTTGGTCTACCCTTTGGTTCTAATTCTTTAATCTTTTCATTTTGATTTGTTTTTCTGATAGTGAGACTAAAACTAGAGATTTTGGGTTCTCGATTCCTGTTCATCATCAAATGCTCTAAAGCATTTCCCCAGTAGAGTCACCATTTGTTGTGCAGTTTTCACACACACGCCCCACTAAAAGTAGGGACCCTCTTTCGCTTTGGTTTTTAGTGTCTTGGCCCTTTATATTGAGGTTTTATCCTGCTTTGGCATGTGCTTAACTATTTACTTTTCTTGCCTAGGTACTTCCCCTAAGTTATTCATTGAAGATCTTTAGTTTTGAGCTAATTTTGGGTTTTTACCTTGGTTCAGGATTTTCCACCCTAGCCAGATTTTCCTGGATCTTGTTTAAGTTCTAACTAACTGTCTATGGTTCAAAGATTTTTGGTCTTTGCAAAATTTTGCGTGGGTCAGATTTTCCCAAAATCTGTTTTGCTGCCAGGTTTTTGGATTCGCCAGCTTGTCTTGTTGTCAACATTAATTCCCTTCATACGAGTCTTGAAGGATTTATTTAATCGATCCCTGATGTCACTTATACCATTATAATTTATTATTTATCATCGATTGAGCTGATGAGTGCATGCTTTAAGGTATTGAACTTGATTTGGAGCTTTAGATTTGTGAATTCTTTGATTTTGCTGGTGATTTCTCAAGCATTTCTGCTACTGTCTTCACTAGACACTATTAAGCTAGTATTTGCTACCTCATTCAATCTCGACTATGTCAAATGGTATGTATATGATTGCCCTATTTTTGATTGTTGAATGTCAGCATTGTTTGGCATTTTAGTTTGCTTGAGGTTTAAATTTCCACATTGTTTGAGATATTTCATGGTTAGGGTTGCATGATATGCTTTGATTCTTGGTTTCCTAAGTAAGTTCAATTTCATTCTATCACTTGCATCACAAAGTAGCTTGCTTAGGGGCTATGAGTACCTCTAGTGGAGACCCATTAGTTGAAATGATTGAGTTCTAAACTAGTCTATGTGTTAATGGCAGATTTGTGGGATTTGAAACCTAGGGCAACACCCTTCCACCTTGCGTCACCTTAAAACTAGCCTAAAATGCTAATAAAATCCATGGAAGGCCTATATCAAACTTTACTAAGGCCTAAAACCTTGAAATCTATGATCAATCTAATGGTTTGGCTGAAATCATTATTTCATGTCAAGGTTCGGGTTTTGTCCTTAGTTTGGGATTTTTCAGCTCTAGTGGATTTTCCGTCTTTGGCAGATTCTCCTGATCTCCTTCATTTTCCTAGAATCTGCATACTTTCGGAGATTTACCTTTTCCATGAATTTCCATTGACCCAGGATTTTCCCGAAGTCCTGTGTTCATTAGATTTTCTGAAGTTTATGAAATATCTTTTCCTCGCGAAAATCTATCTCTAGTGGATTTTTCTGAAATTTGATGAAATGTAAGGAAATATGGAATGATTAGATTTATTAATGATTTACGATGCATTTTATGATTAATTCATGCTATCTTATGATCTCATATGTGGCTTTTGATTGAAAATGATCGGATTTGATTGCTAGTAGGCATTTCATGATTATTCTGTTGGAATCTGTCTGGTCTGGAATTTCTCAAAATTTCTCTTTGGCTCATATTCTGCGGATGGTCCTGAAAACTGAAGTTTTTTATGATCATTTTGTGTGAGATTTAATAACACCATGATTGTATGAAGTTCATTCTAACAATGTTTTGATGGATTGGCATTGCTTTCCTATGGTTTTTATTGTGGGTTTTTTGTCAAGTGCAGTTGAGCCTAGCAAGATGGTGGCTATATCTTCAATGTCTAAAGCAAAAAAGATTAAAATGGACACCAAGAGCAAGATCCCTAAGAGTAAAATTACATCAATCTGGTTTGAGGTGACTGATACAAATGTTGGGCTGTGGGATTACGAGGAATTCAAAGGAAGAATGGCAGCAGATAATCTTCTTATGGTGGCTAGAAGAATGAAAGAGTTGGGCTTGTCACATGTAGTTGGCTTTCCTTCCACAGTCCAATGCTATGAGCTTGTCCTCAAGAGTGCAAGACATTATGACTAGGACACACAAAGAATTATTGGTCCCCAAGGGAGAGTTGTTGCAAATTTGAACCTAGTTTCCATACCTCAGACCTTTGATATTCCAGATAGATCACATGCAGTGGCATTCAACATGGAAGTGGCTAAGGGATTCTATGAAGAAGAGACTGTGAAATCACAACAGCTCATTAATTCCTAGCTAGAGAAGCCCAAGTATCAATATTCCAAAATCCCCAAGCAATTGTTTAGGGAAAAGTTCAAGAAAGAATAGTATGATGCCATCACATTGCTTAGTAGGGTGGTTGGATTAAGGAGTGTAGGTGTGCTTGAAAATTGGATATTCCATGCTATTGTGAGGATGGAAAAGGAAAAGGTTGACTATCATTGGGCAGGTGTGATTAGCAAGGTGATCCATGAACATCTGTCCAATGTGTTGCAATCCAAGACCTTCACAATGACTTCATACTTGGTCTATGCACTTGCAAGATTGCACCCATACAAAGGATTGAGTACAAGGGTAATCTTCAAATAGGATGTCATTTATGAGGTTTTCGCTTAATTGCATTTAGGAAGTTCAAGCTATAGGAGGGTGAATGATGCATTCATTGTGCGCATCACTACATTACTTTAGGGTGCATAACATGTCAAAATTTTAGATCAAGCAAAGGAACTCATCAAGAAATATGGGGCTTGGTTTATTCAGTTCCCACCTTTCTCCTACACTTGTATTGATGGATACCAGAGGGCTCCTTATAGACTTCCAAGGTACCCTACCGATCACATTCTACTTCTGAAAGTAACTAGATAGATATGTGACTTTGATGCCATTGTCAAAAGGGACAAGCATAAAATTGGTTTTGGTGGAGATTTCCCATTAAGGATTGGTACTGGAGAGGCATGTCCTTCTATTGTTTCAGCCCACACTTCAGAAGAAGTGATGAGCACTCTTGGTTTTTCCATTCACTCCAAGAGATCAAGCTTCGACATCATAGGTGAAGACTAAAAGAAGGCCAGTAGGGAGTATAGCCATAAAGTTGATTTGGAAGACTACTTGGACAATTGTAGTGACAAATATGAGGTAAGGAAGAAAAAGTTCTCTCAGCTCCCAGTTGAATTATTTTGATTATATAATGTGAAGGCAGTCTCTGATCAACTTGAAGATGATGGAAACCTGATTCAAGATCATGCTTATGAGGCGATAAAGGACAGGCCAATTGGTGATGTCGATTGCTTAGAGGAAGAAAAAGACAAAACTAAGAAAATTGATGGATCCAGTCACCAAGTTTACTAGAATGTGGCTAAGGAATAAACTATGGGAGTTGGAAAATGAAGGTGTACAGTGCACCTATGAGCTAATGGGAGACTTGGACCCTCATTCCACTTCTGAGGAATCAATAGAGCAAGATCCTAAGGGAAAAGGTAAGGTGGATTCCCATTTTAAAATCAAGATGAAAGGTGTTCAAGAGGGGGAAGTCTAAGAAACAAAAAAGCAGAGAAGACCAATTGCTAAAAAAAGGTCAAGGACTAAGAAATCTAAATAGAAAGAAATTGAAAAGCAGGGTCTTGAGGTTGATGTTCCTATGCCTAAGAAAAGGATAATTGCAAGATTATCTCAAAAGGTTGGTTCCAAGGATGGAGAAGAGGTGGACCCACCTGTAGTAAATGTAGAGAGCTCAGAGGAAAAGGAATGGGTGTACACAAGGAGGTCAAGGACTCCTTCTCTCAAGGATAGTGTGCCTAAGGTAGATCCTCCTCTAGTTTCTTCTGATAAAGAGTAGCATGACAACTTTCCTCCTTCCCATGAAGCTTAGAACAAACCAGGTGAATCCAAAGAGGTTGAAGATCATCCAGACTTAGAAGGAGAGGAATTCTATGAGGGTGACCTTTACAATATAGAAGCAAAAGTTGAAAAGGTGATGCAGTCTCCTTTGGTTGCATATGAGGTTCCACCTATTAGGACTGAAGAGGAAAAATATCCTCCAAGAGAAGAAGAAATGGTGAAGGTTTCCTCACTTGAATGCAAAGAGGAACATGTTGAAGAAAAGGAGAGTAGAGCCAAGGAGGATCCTAAGAAGAAAAGTTTGGATAAGGAGGCACCTAAAGATCAATAGAAGGAAGTTGAACAAAGCAAAGTGTAGTTGGAGTCCACTATTTCAGAGTGGCTGGACAAGGAAATAAAGAGAAAAGAAGTTGTCATGGAGGATACTCCACCTAACTGGGATGAGTTCCTAACCAAGATTGGAAAGGATAAGGGTAAGAAGAAGGCAAAGGTCATTTCAAGGATTGAAAGGGATGAGGCTAGTAACAAGGTGGTTCACATTGTGACCCCTGCTCCAGATAAGAATAGATATTAGGTAACTGCAGATGTTTATAATGTGTAGACTTTCAATTTGAGACCTACTTCCATTGAGTAGGACATTGAAGATTATCAGGGTTCTAGCATAGTCATCATGGGGAGATTAAGGAAAGAAATTCAAACTAAGCAAGGGATAAAGAAGGAAAATGAAAAACTCAGGAAATTCTTGGAGGATTTGATGAAGCCCTTGCAGTCTATCAACCCTCCAGCCTTTGCTGCAACACCCTTACCCCATGAAACTATCACTGAACTTGAGAGGATGAAGGATTCCACTCTTGCCACTGAAAATTGGCTACAAGGGGTGCAAACCAAAGGAAATGAGGCTATTAAAGGTATTATGTCATCTAGAAAGGATGCTATAAGAGCAATTAATTGGTTGAAAGAAGTATTGGCTTAGGACAAAGAAGATACAAATCTCTTGCTGCAAAAAATGAAAACCATCATGGAATACACCAAGGATAAGCTAGTAAATGATAAAATTCTCCCTTCCTCCAAAGTTGTTGAACCTTGGGAGTGGTTTGATGCATTGCAAATTAGACATAAGGTTCTGAAAAATATATACAAGCAGAGGAGGAAAATTGATGATACATTGACTGGTGTGTGTAATGGATCCATTGCTTTCTTTGAGATTATGACAGGGAGAAGCAAGATCACCCCTAAATATTTGAGCTTAGAAGAATTGAGAAAGTGGTGGCATGGCGTTTATGTTTGAGTTAGTGATGATTCTATTACTGAACACCAGTTGGATGATGCAGCCACCTACATTGATGTCATAGATAAATACCTAACTTTAAGGTTGAGTGGGAAAAGTCAGTGAAACAATCAAGGGAAGATATTATGTCAATTGAGAATTGACTTAAGGTTTTTCCTTTGCCACTTGTGGCCAACTTCAAGGATAGGGTGCTTTTGAAGGTGTATGAAATGCTAGATCAGAATAAGGACAAAGGGGAAGGTAGTTAATGATGGGATACATCAAGATTTGTGCTTCCCTATTATTTTTCCATGCATTAGTCTGAGATGCATTGGAGATCCTAGGCCAACTTGGATGAAATTCACGCATTTAATGCATATTTATCTTATTTTGAATTTCTCTTGGCCGACTTGTTGTACCTAATTATTATTGCAAAACCCTACCTAGGCTGACATGTTTTGGGGGTTCTATAAATATGGCATTTTGCCTCATTTGTAAGGGTTAAGAATAGACATAGATGAATAAAGAGATAGCTAGTGTAGAAGCGAATTAAGTAGAGCAAGAGTTAACAAGTAGTTGTTCTCAAGAAAATATTGTAACAGAAAGCTGAAATTGTTGCTACAGTGGATAATTTAATGCAAGTAATGACATTGTGATTTGGTGCCATACTTGTGTCCTTATCTTGCATGGTTCTTGTTATTCTATCTTTAGAATTTCTTTGAGGAAATTTGGTATTTATATGCTTAGAGTTAGATTTGATTCAATGATGTTTATGGTTTAATATTTGAAGTGTTGCAGTAATCCCTGGTTCATACTTTTCACAACCAACTGATTGTTAGTTGCTTTGCAAAGTTAGCTTGGACTTTATATTCATTGTGCTTAGTTCAATTGTGATGGCTTATTCATTTCAATTGCGATAGGGTTGTTTGAATGAATGTTCATGATTTGAAAATCCTAACACCTTAGAAGATTGCACTATTTCTATAAGATTATAGATCCATCTGGGTCCAGTAGAAGTTAGTTTTTGAGGGATTGGTCCATTTTGAGTGTTTGTCATTTGCATTGTTAATCTTAGGAGAAGTTAAAACTAGAAATCTCTTTGAAACCCTTATCTTTTGTTATTTATTTTATCATTGGGTTAGATTTAGGATTGAATTATCATTATATTGCTAGATCTGATAATTAAAGATTCAATATTTTTCTTGTAGTAAGGTCCCATTCTGATTACCAACATTTTCACATTTATCACTGAGTTGTTTATGCATTGTCAAGACCTGACATTAGAGACCTTGGGGTTATCTCTTGAGGCTTGCTAATAGAGATTTAATTTTCAAGAGAGATAGGATATTATATTCTATCTAAGTTGTTACTATGCAGAAAAAATCATCAACAAGCCAAAGCTAATATTCACAAAACAATATTTTTCACTTGGTACAGGCATTATGAATTCACTATTATGTCATTCGAGTTGACAAATGCACCATTAGTCTTCATGAGCTAGATGAATGGAGTATTCCAAACCTATTTGGATAGATTTGTTCTAGTGTTCCTCGATGATATCCTAATATACTAAAAAAATATGGAGGAACATGAGGAACACTTGAGATACGTGTTGCAATGCTTGAGAGACAATCAGTTGTATGCTATTCTAGAAAAGTGTGAGTTATAGAAGACTAAAGTAAAATACTTGGGTCAAATCATATTTGGTGAAGGTATTTTCATGGATCCTTCAAAGATCCAATCCATTGTTGACTGGCCTACACCCACAAATTTCCTGAGATTCTCAGTTTTATGGGTTTAGCAGGCTACTATTGGCGATTCGTGCAAGAATTTTCAAGGATTGCACATCCCATCACTACCCTTTAGAGGAAAGGAAAGAAGTTTGTATGGTCAAAAAAGTTCCAGTTAGCTTTTGGGACCCTTAAGGAAAATTTTACCAGTGCACCGATCCTATTAGTTCCTGATCCTACTAGGGAATTCGTAGTGTGCATAGATGCTTCCTTGGAAGGCTTAGGATCTATTTTGATGAAAGAAGGTCATGTGATTGAATTTAAGTATTGCAACCTCAATGATCATGAGCTGAATTACCCTACACATGATTTGGAGTTAGCCACTATTTTTCATGCCCTTGTGAGATGGAGACACTTTTTATTAGGGCATCAATTTGAGCTACATAGTGATCATCACAGTTTGCAATATATCTTTATGCAGCTAAACCTAAATGTCAGGTAGAGGAGATAGATGGAGTTTCTTTATGAATATTATTTTGAGGTTAAATACATCCAGGGTAAGGAAAATGTAGTGATGGATGCTCTGAGTTGGAAGATGCATGAGATATCTACAATAACTCTTGGTGTAGATTTGAGGAGCCAAATCCTTGTAGCTCTTTCCACATATAATTGGCATCATGAAGTGAAGGTTGAAATTGAGTTAGATAGAGCTCTGGAGGGAAAGTTTGTTGGTTATTCATTGAAATCTGACATGATTTTTTGGTATTTGGGTCATATGTATGTACCTCCTATAGAGGATCTCTATACCCTAATCATGATAGAGGCACATCAAGCTCCCTATTCTACTCATCTGGGAGTAAAGAATATGTATGCATACCTTCATTCACTATACTTTTGGGCTAGAATGAAGAGAGATATTGTAGATTTTGTGGCTAGATGTTTGGAATGTCAAAGATTTAAGGAAGAACACCAGCATCCTGCAGGTATTTTACAACCTACTCTCATTCATGAATGGAATTGGTCTACTATATCAGTGGACTTTATTGTTAGTTTTCCTATGTCTTCTTGTTGGAACATTGCTATAATGGTCATAGTTGATAGACTGCCAAGGTGGTAAATTTCTCTCTTGTCTGATCTTCCTACACTGCTTCCTCTATAGCTAGAATTTTCATGGAGGACATTGTTCGACTACACAAAATTCCACAAAGGATTATTTCTGATAGAGATCTAGTGTTCACTTTTGCACTGTGGAAATCCTTGTAGTGTTCCTTAGGGACCTAACTAAACTTTAGTTCTACTTACCATCCTATAATAGATGGTCAGACTGAGAGAGTCAACCAAGTTCTTGAGGACATGCTCTGTATATACGTGATGGATCAACAGCCGCATTAGGAGGACTATTTGCATCTAGTGGAGTTTGCTTCTAATAATGGTTATCATAGCTCAATTGGAATGGCTCCCTTTTAAGAATTATATGGCCATCCTTGTCAGACCCTATTGAGTTGGGATCATCTTGAGGAAAGAGTTCTACTTGGACCTAAAATGCTTTAGGACATGGAGCAATAGGTTGCTCACATTAGCTTAGGATAGGAAAAAGAAGTATGCAGATGTGCTTAGGATCGACTGTCACTTTTTTGTTGGAGATCGAGTGTTCCTAAGAGTGAAATCGTGAAAGAGTCCAATCCATTATGGGAAGGGATCTAAGCTCACACCTCCTTTTTTGGGACCATTTGAGATGTTGGAGAGAATTGGCCTCATTTCTTATCACCTAGTATTCCCACCCAGTCTATTGTGCATACACGATGTGTTTCATTTTTTTGTACTTAGGCCCTATTATCCATATGTTTCTCACATGCTTGATTATAATGCATTGCAAGTCAAGGATAGGCAACTGGCACTTGAGCCCGTCGTCATTCTTCAACACATGAGACTCATTATTAAGGGAAGATACATTGACAAGGTGTAGGTCCAATGGGATCCTAATGATGAGTCATCAATGACATGGGAGGATGCATCCTGCATTTGAGAGTCTTTTCCTTTTTTTTTTTGGTTTCCAGGAGTAAGCCTAGTTCTAAGGGGGAGGATGTAGTGTCTCTCGTGTCACTGTTACTTTTATGATACTTTTCTAAGTGTGGTTGATATTGTTTAGATACTATTTATGTTGATTCATACTTGAGACTATGTTGGTGATTATTTCACCATGTTGTTTGGTTGGTTGATAGTTCTATTTATCGAACTTGCTTGTCTATGACATTGCTACTATTGCTTACATTGATATGTGGACATATGTGTTTGATGTTATACTTATGTAGTCATTTACTTATTGTTTAATGATGATGTTGTTTAGAATATGGTTACTTTTTTAAGTTTGGGTGAGAGGGATAGTGTTGCATCACTCATCCATGAGCACCCTGCTACACTGTAATTCTCTCTCATGGTGTGTTTGGTATTGAATATATATATGTTGTTTCAACACTTGGTTTTAAGTAGGACTGCAAGTACTAGGCACTGACTCCACCCACACCATCAAGTCTGAGCATGCCCAACATACCCGATGGTTATGATGTGGTTTAGGGAGTTGACAAGAAAGCATCCTTGTCTATGTTCATCATTCCGTCATTGTTTGACGATGTTGTTTATCAGTATCATGTTTTGTTATGGTATCGTTTTGTTTCATGTTGTTTGTTTTAAGTGTTAATTTTAATGTGTTAAGTTTTTGATTTTGATGCATTATCATTATTGTTAATTAGTTAATTTAATTTAATGATGGTTATTATTATTGTTGAAATTAATTTAATTAAGCATTAAATTTAATTATTAAAGTGATTTGTGAAAAAGTCAAGGATTTAATTAAATATTAAATTAGTTTGTAAATTTTAAATGTTTGTAGATTTAAATAAATATTATTTTAATTGTCAATATTAAATATTTTTAATTATAAATAGAATAATATTTTAATTGCAACATTGTTAAATTGTAAATTAGTGATTAAATAATATTGTTTAATTAATTTTTTTTTAAGCCAAAGTGGAAAGCCACTATATTTGTATTAATAAATATATATAGTTTTACAAAATCCTAGTTTAGGCAGACATATTGGTGGGAAAGAACCAAGTAAGAAAACCCCCATTTATAGTTTGTGTAACAAATGTTCATCGATACAAACCAATTACTAGCAGCAAAGTTATCAATTTTGAGACTAGAAATCTATTAAACCCTAACCTCCTACCCAACCTTTTACAAAAGACACGATTACATACTTGTAGAATCCCAAGAATTATATTCAAAAAACCCATTACATACTTGCAGAAACCCAAGAAAACCATTCCCATTACATAATTCCATAAGCCCATATGAGCCCATTTACAAAACCCATACAAAATGAACATAGAGCAAAATTGAATATTTGAAACTATTGAGCACCCCAAAGCATGGGATCTAAATTAAAAGGAGGTTGGCTTGTTTCATGTTCTCCACGGCCCGTTGATAGAACTCTCTTCATTGACCACCTGCTTCTGCTTTAGATCATAATCAAAGGATGGAATCGACTTGTTTATGTCTGGAACATAATAGTAGCAGAATTTTCCCTTCACAACATGTGGATAAGGTGATATTTGTAGATCATGAATACAAGCATGACTCCTCAAAAAAGAAATCACATGATATTTTCTTTTAAAATTATCAATTTTTTCCATGAAAATTGAGAATTTGTACTTGTTGAGAGCTTGATATAGATGGAAAAAAGTATCATACTTTGTTGATAGAAGCTTACTCTGAAATATTTTTGCATACTTCTACTTAAAATGTATTAAGTGTCTTGGAAATAAACCTCCCACTAACCCATCACCTTTTGAAAAATCAAATTTATGGACACTGTAAAGAAGAGTTTCATTCTCTATATATGAGCTAATAATAAACTTATTAGCAATATTTCTTAAAACATCAAAAATTTGGACCAAATCCAAGATGTTTGATAAGAAAATTGACAATAAGTTTGCTAGAAATATAATTCTTTGTAAATCTGTATGCAAAACATTTTCTCATGATGGTTTTAATGCAATTCAAAATAGATTTAGATTTCACCTTGAATACCTTTTGTAGTTCATTTTTGTCGATGCTTTCTGAAAATAGTTCCTCCCATGGTTTACTCACCACTAGCACCATGAATTTTTTTTCACAAAACTCAGAAAGCTCCATTAGCACATATAAAGACAAAAAAACCCCCAATGTATCCCTCACAATCACTAGTGTGATGAATAGTGAAAACAAACCAACTGATATAAATTTAAAGCAAGCTTAATGACCTTTTTACGACAAAGCTTTCTTGGGATATGCCATTGCAAGAACAATATGCTTAAAGAGCATCAAAATTTTAACCAACAACTAATTAAATAGTTAACTTGCCACCTTTGTACCAGAACAAATATCCACACAATTTTGATTACATAATGTAATCATTAATAATAATCCCATAGTTTAGTGGGATTTAAATTTTAACAATCTTATAGTGGAGAATTGGTGCCAAATATAGTAGAAATCTTTCCCTTTATATTTAGTGACACTCATCAAGCATGTTGTCCTTGTAAGGATAGTAAAATTATGATTTTTTTTTAAAAAGCATTGTCTATTAGATCCAAAAAATATGTGTGAAGGATACAATAAATTTGAAATGAAATATGCCCTGACCATCAGGACCGACACCATTGTGCGAAGAGATCTGCAAATTACATTATAACCTTTCAAGCATACTAAAATAAAAGTGCTAAATATGTACTTTGGTACCACAGATGTGTGGCTTTCCACATGAATAAAAAGAGTTCAAAAAGATCCATGCGCTTTTGATGGTGCATAATTAGTAGCACATGTTTTGAAAAAAGATACAACAAAAGTGGTGCCTACCTACATTAAATTTTTAATATATATATATATATATATATATATATAATTATAATTATAATTAAAAGAATTTTTGTGACCGATATGATTGATTTTATTAAAATAATGTGATATTTTGTAATTGGGTAAAATAATTATTAAAGGGTGAAAATAAATTTGTGAAATTGTATCCATTTAAAAATTATTATTTTTTTTTTTTGGAGGTGGTGAAAATAATGTATCTAATTTCACACTGTGGTAAAAGTGAAAAAAGAAGCTGAAAATTTCTTTTATAACAAAGAGAATTTAAGAAGAAACTCAACTCTCCATTCTATTTCCAAGCATAGCCAGATATGCATCTATGAAACTATGCTTCTTCTTATTTAGTCATCCCTATATTCTTCTTAATTTAAAAATTTGTTTGCTCTCGGAAGATTCGAGGTTCATTGTTTGAAGTTTCTTATGGTAGTCTTTTGCTTGTTCATTTTCACCTTCTCCTACCAGTAAGCTACGGATGTTTAGGATTTAGAGTTTAATTATTTTCTTTTTCCTGAAAGGTTGTCCTCATGCTTACAGCCGCGCCCATTCACCTTTTTTTTCCATATGATTTATCCCACTTCATTTTCCTGTTAGATGATTATAATCATAAGTGTGGTTTATTAAACAAGCCTTTGTGGCTACCTTCATGGGTGGCTGGCTATAGCCACAACCTCCATCCATATTACCTTAGCTTTGCTACTGTGCGCAGCCTTGGATGACCACCAGTGTCTTCTTTTTTTTCTTTTTTTCTTTCTATGATAATTTTAATCTGCTTTATTTATATATATAAATGTAAATATAATTATATGTTTTGCCTTGGGTCGCTGCCTTGTTTAATGGTTGGCATGAGTATATATATATATATATATATATATATATATATATATATATTTGTTTTATTCAAATTTTTTTAGATAAAATGTGTGATTTGATTAAGAATAGTTATTTGTGTATATAAAATGTTGAAAAGAATAGTTAAAAGGGTTAAAAGTAGTTGGGTTGGGTAGTTTTATTGTGATAGATAAATAAGTTGGGTAAAGGGAATCGACTTGATTTTTACCTAAATATTTATGTGTATTGTTTCAATAAATGGAAGCTAAATTTGATCTATTTGTAGATATTCGAAATAAGTTGTTTAAATCAAATAGATTTGTAAATGGAAGTGTCATTTAGTTGAAGTAGGTTGCTTTATGGTTTTATTTATATGTGTGTATAATTATGTATGTAAATATGACATGATTTAAAATAAAAGTAAATTCATTTGTGATAATATATGTATAGAGATAATTATATAATTTCTTAATTATTTAAAAGATTTTGTGATGAACAAATAAATGGTTTAGGTTGTTTATTACAAAAATGAATGAATAATTAGAGATTCCATGTAATATGAATGCATAGGTTTCTCTATCATTTAAATGATATTATGTTGAACATGTAATTAAAATATAATTGACCGTTTAAGAGAAATTGATCGTAAAGAAGTGTATGTTTAAATATATTTCTATTTTGTTTACAATTAAAGATTAAGTTTTTAAGTGAAATTCAGTATCCCTAGAGTTAGTTTAATTTAATGATTTCAACATGGTTGTGAAAGTAAAATATAGAGTGGATGTGTTAAAATGCTCCTTGTGATGATTGCTTGAATTTGAATGTGAGGATTAAGACATTGGTTTCTTAATTAAATTGATTTATTTATGTGTGTAAAAGATTTGTAATTCAATTTTTTTGGGTTTTATTAAAAGCAATTAGTTATATAAAATATGTTTAATTTAATTTTATAAATATATTATATAGTATATAGTATATGTGGGTATGTTGTTGTATTGGATGTTATAGCTATGTATTGCTTTTTGAAAAGATGAAAAGATTAAATTAACTATTATTTATATGTATCTGTATAAATATATATGTTTAAATTAGGTTTGTTGAGAACTGTGACTCAAATTACTAGCTTGTCGCTTCCTGGAGCACTTATCTTTTCCTCCTTCATTAGCCTGAGTTATGCCATGGGGCTCTGAAAGTTCATAACTGGGTGACATCAAGCTAGTCGTGAGATCGCTACAATTTCTAATCTTGGAACCTTGTCACAGAGTTTAGAAGTTTCTTAACTTCCCAACTAGCTGATCTCGTTCGCTGTAGCGGTGATCGAGAATTTCCTAACCTTCAGTGGAGGTTGGGAAGTTTGGGTTTTAAGCAAGGGAGTGATCCCTTTGTCAACATGTCTCATCTTTCGGGAACTTTGTAACCTCCATCAGAGGTTCTGAAGTTTAGTTCTCCAATGATAGAGCGAATTAGATGTCAATGGATGTGGAGACCACTTGAGACCCAATTGGTTCATGGATTATGTTGAAGGCCAATAAGTGGCGATGATGTGGAGGATAGATGGCATGTGAGCCCATGTGCTCAAGGGTTGACTCTGTGACTCTTTGAGAACTCTAACTTTGATAGTGGAGATTCGTTTGACTACCTATCTGATAGCCAACATTGATGATGGCGTATGGCTCAAGGTGAAACCCTAAAGGGGTGTAATAGTTGAATAGTTTGTTAGCGATAGAGAAAAAACTCCTGAAATCGGCTAAGGAGTCTCTCGTGGAAGCTCTTATAGAGAAGAGGTCAGCTGGAATCTCTTACGGGGAGTTGAACAATGGTTACTTGGTCAAGCCGAGCTATAGGCCATGAGGCTAGATGCGGCGATGGCTAAGAGATAACTCTCTTGGAGCTCAAAGCTTGGAGCAAAGAGAGGTAGCGACTTTGACTGTTGGTAGCCAGAGGATGTAGAGGTTGGATGCGAGGTCGAAGGGCTAAGTACTGGCTGAGGCTACCAAGTGGAGACTGAGGGGATGCATAGAGGTTGAGAGGCTATGTGGAGGTTAATTAGCTACGTGTCAAATAAGCCGAGGAGGTTGAGATGTTGGATGTAGGTTGAGAGGCTAGTTGCAAGCAAAGAGGTTGAGATGTTGGGCATGGACTGGCTGATAACCTAGGTGTATGCCAAGAGGTTGTGACATCATGGAAGAGATGGATCTTGTACAAGGTGAAGGCCGAGTGACTTTGCAATAGTGAGATCAAGAGGTCAGTGGTCGAGTCATGTAGTTGTGTAGCCATGAGATGTCTCTTGCTGAGAGAGGTGGTTGTAAGGGGTTATGCTGCTAGATTTTCTCTAGAATGAAGCAAGATGTAAATCTCCTGTAAAGGTTGTGAGCTTGATATTGTATTGTAACTGTATTTTTATTATTGAATAATACAATGGCAATATGGACTTTTGGAGTGTGGGGTTGTTTACCTGAAAGGGTTTTCCCCACATATATCTATGTGTTCATGTCTTTTGTTTCATCTTTCATGGCTATTGTGACTTTTATTAGTGTTGTCAAAACTATTTTGCATTAATTTCTCTATAAGGGTTAATGTGGGAAATGAATTGTGCTTGTTTCCACTTTATGGGAGAGCATGTGGGTGTGTCTATGTCCCCCTTCTATTTCCCAACAAGTGGTATCAGAACTATGTGATTGTAGGAAGCATGGAGTCTAGGACTTCCTGATACTAACAAGTGGTATCAGAGCCTTCTTCTAGGATGTGTTTCTTCCCGATGCGTTTCTTTTTGGGTATTCCTTCTGTGAAGATTTCTTAGCCTTCGGCTTTAGGAAATCTAGAGGAATTAGCTGATGTTTTGATCCTTTGATGAGTGGAAGTTCTTTCTTTTCTATTAAAGTTTTGAGACAACACACAACATGAAAGACAATGAAGATGGAGAGACTTGAGTTGGTCATATTGAAATGATGTGACCTGAAGCTTCATGAGCATTGGCAGGTGAATATGGGAGATCCATGAATAATGCTTATGGGGTATTGGAAGTAGTGATTGCATGAAGGCTTGTTTCATGGAAATAGTAGTTGCATAATAGTGGTAAAGACACTTTCATCACATTGCAGGGTGAGGAATTTGAAGATGGTGTAGAGTCTGTAGATTCTAAAATATTTTTCCAAAAGAATCAAATTGCACTTCTCCAACTAATGATATGGAAGGAATATTTGGGTTTGGTTTGTTTTAGAATTCAATGGAGATAATGCTTATCTTTTTGTATATGTCAAAATTTAATTTTATTTTTTTGTTGGATCAAGGACTTCAATATCTGGTGCACTCATATTTTCAATTTTTTTGATAATCTTCTATTTTTCCACATGTGAAGAACAAAGAAATTCAATGAAAAACCTATGTTTAATAAAACTTAAAAAACAAATACATAACAAAACCAAAACTATATTCATATTCAGGAATACCATAATCATTTGGAATTCATTTGATCCCCCAAAAGCTAAATCAAAAGTGATTTTGCATTTTGATAGGTGTGAGAGGCATTTATAGGAGTTCTATGGTTCGATCTTGGATTGAATTGGAAGGCTTTTGCTAAAATAGCCAGCTCTCTTGTATGCATGTGCATGTTGGGGGTTTTGTAGTTGGCTTTAAATGGGCTTGGAGTTCCTAAACTACTGGTTGTACTTGCATGGCTCTATGGTTTTATAGGTTTTATACAGTCAAGCAAAATTTGTGGTTATGTGGAGCTACTATTAATCTATTTTCTAGACCCTTTCTTTTGGGTGTGACTAGATGATATAGTTGTAGTTTAGCATGGTTTGAGGAGGTGTGATATCTTCTTTGCATGGGATTGTTGGTACGTGATTTGTCACTCAACACTCTTGTGGTGGTGTGTGTGGGTTCCTTGACTATGGTGTTGACTACCTGAATAATCAGCTATGAGGACCTATAGCACGTGTATCATGATGTCATCAATAGCTTGGATATGCTACCTTGTGTAAGCTTGTGACAATGATGGTTTGGTTTTCTTGGTTTGGAGATCTTGGTGGTACTTTACATTATTGTTTTATGGACATGTTGATGTTGTAGACCTAGAGGATTTTTAGTTTAGAAGATGTTTGGTCATGATGCTTGGAGAGCTCCATGTCATGATTTAGTGGGATAATTAGCAATGACTATGGGTTCATCACATGGTAGTGAATGGTCTTATTTAGTGTTGCAAATGTTACTAGGAGGAGCTCTTAGATCCCATTGTTGCATAAGAGCTCTTTCGCATTTTGTGTGGACACTATTTGAGGATGTGTAACATCTTGGATCCATGGAGGACTCTTGGATTCTTTGGCTGAGATGTTGGTAGTGCTTGAAAGGTGATGTTGGTTTAGAGTTTGTTTTTCTTCATGTCATAGTATACTCTTGATTGTGCATTAGAGTTTTGGCATGATTCATTGCTCTTGAGACCATTGTATGTTCACCTAGAGTATGGTATCTACTAAGGAGGATGCATAGATCATGATGTCATGATAAGTTCCTAGTTTAGATGATTGGAGCTTTGACAATGGTCTAGAGATTCTTTGTGTATTGGGTGGATTGTTCATATGCTTGAGAACTTCATGATAGTGCAGTGTTGCATTTGAAGTTTAGCATGAGATGATCGATTGTAGGTGCTCATGGATACATGGAGAATAAGGTGACATAGTTGGAATTTAGAGGTTTATGTAGAAGGATTTTCTACAACTACATGATGTGCATATCATTTTGGATGGTTTGTTGAAACTACATGTTTACACTATCTATGTGATGTTGGTAGACTTGTTATATGCCTTGATCTTTCAGTTTTGGCATTACCCATGCAATGGGAGTTCCTAGTTGTGCTTTGTCTTCTTCAATTGGTTGGAACGTGGAGCTTGTTTCTATGGTTGATGGGTTGGTTGTGTTGCTAGTATTATTTTATTGATATTGATATATTGGAGGTATGAGTGATTGGATGGATTAGCACATGTTATGGGTGCTATTTTCAGTCGCATGGGTTGATCAATCGGATGGGAGAAGCTAGTTTTCTAGTTTTTGTTCTAGTTGATGATCTATCTTGTTTCCTGTAAGATGGCTTCACATATGTGTTCCAGTTGAGGGCTTTGAATTTGATGGTTGTTGCTTCTGTATAGCTCATGAGCACAATGGAGTGTTGGCAGCGTTGGTTCCTTTGTCATCTATAGGATCTAATGCTTGTGTTCTTGAGACTGGTGCATATATGCCTTGGCTCGTTCCTTTTACTATGGTGGATGTTTGGAAATATTGCTTGAGTTGGTGGACATCTAGGATATCGTTGCAGGTGTCTTGGTTGGAGCACAAAAGCAATGTTTAAGATTCTTATGTTTGGTTTGGAAGGAGCCAGTAAGTTCTTCGTCAAGTGGGAGAATGTTGAGAATTGTGACTCAAATTAATGGCTTGATCGCTTTTTGGAGCACTTATCTTTTCCTCCTTCATTGGCCTAAGTTATGTCATGGGGCTCTAAAAATTCATAACTGGGTGACATCAAGCTGGTCACAGGATCACTACAGTTTCTAATCTTGGAACCTTGTCACAGAATTCAAAAGTTTCTTAACTTTTTGATTGGCTAATCTCCTTTGTTGTCATGACGATCAAGAATTTCCTAACCTTCAATGGAGGTTGGGAAGTTTGGGTTTTGAGAGACAAAGAAATCCCTTTGTTAGCATGTCATAGCTTTCGAGAACTTTGTAACCTCCATCATGAGGTTCTGAAGTTTGGTTCTCCAGCGATAGAGCGACTTAGATGTCAATGGATGTGGGGACCACTTGAGACCCGATTGGTTGCTAGATCATGATGAAGGCCAATAGGTGGCGATAATTTGGAGGACAGATGGCATGTGGGACCATGTGCTCAAGGGTTGACTTGGTGACTCTTTGAGAACCCTAACTTTGACAATGGAGATTCGTTTGATTGCCTATTCGATGACCAATATTGATGATGGCGTATGGTTCAAGGTGAAAACATAAAGGGGTGCAGTAGTTGAACAACCTATTAGTGATAGAGAAAAAACTCTTGGCATTAGCTGGGGAGTCTCTCGTGGAAGCTCTTTCATAGTGGAGGTTGGCTGGAATCTCTTGTAGGGATCCAAACAGTGGTTACTTGGTCAATCCAACCTACAGGGCATGAGGCTAGATGTGGCAATGGCTGAGAGATGACTCTCTTGGAGCTCAAAGCTTGGAGAAGAGAGAGGCAATGACTATGAGCGGTGGTAACCAGAGGGCGTAGAGGCTAGATGCAAAGTTGAAGGGTTGAGTACTAGCTAAGGCTACCAAGCGGAGATCAAGAGGATGTGCAGATGCCAAGAGGTTGCATGGAGGTTGAGTGGATGGGTGCCAAATAAGCCGAGGAGGCTGAGATGTTGGATGTAGGCCGAGATGCTAGGCTCTAACTGGCTAAAAACCTGGGTGTATGTTGAGAGGTTGTGACATCGTGGGAGAGACAGATCTTGCAAAAGGTGAAGGCTGAGTGATTGTGAGACAGTGAGGCCCATAGGCCAGTGGTTGAGTCATGTAGCTATGTAGTCATGAGATGTCTCCTATTGAGAGAGGTGGTTGCAAGGGGTTATGCTATTGGATTTTCTCTAGAATGAAACAAGATGTAAATATCCTATAAAGGTCGTGAGCCTAATATTGTATTGTAACTATATTTTTGTTGCTAAATAATACAATGGCAATCTAGGCTTTTGGAGTGTGGGGTTTTTACCTGAAAGGGTTTTCCCCACATATATCTTTGTGTTCATGTCTTTTGTTTCATCTTTCATGGTTGTTGTGGGTTTTATTGGTGTTGTTGAAACTATTTTGCATGAATTTCTCTCTAAGGGTCAATGTGGGAAATAAATTGTACCTGTTTCCACTTTATGGCATAACATGTGGGTGTGTCTGCATCCCCCTCCTATTTCCCAACAAGGTTTACAATTTAAATAAATCAATTTGTAAATTGTTAAAGTTAAATATTCTTGATGATTCTAAATTAAATTTATTTATTACTACAAAGATATAATTTAAAGAAAATTAGTTTATGAAAATGGATAATTAGGTATTGATAGATTGTCCCTTTTTTTAACTTTATATGTAAATGTGTAAAATAGATGTAAGGATTATGAACATACAATTAGGAGCTTTTGATTGGGAAAAGACTTAAATAAAATATTGTAGATTGTAATTACATAGTTCTTATTTATTTAAAAGATATTATGATGGAAATGCATTTAATTATAGTTGATTATTTAATTATTCTTTACATTATCTTAAGTAATATTGGGTTAGGTTTACGTTTAAGTGAATGGATATTTATAGTAGACCTTGAACATGTTTAGATAGCTATTCATTTCTTATGAATGCTCTTTGGAATTGATTCCTTATGC
>VDFB02117734.1:0-26432 GCA_007258455.2 Sequoia sempervirens | reverse complement strand
ATATATATAATATATATATATATATTGTGTGTGTATATATATATATAGATTTATAATTTTTTTATATTTAAATAAATATTCAATTATAATGATTTGAATGTGTATTTATTTAAATGTGTGATATTATTGATTAGTGTATGAAAATCATGAATAGATATTTTTATAATGAAATGTATTAAGCAAAGAAATAAAAAAATTCATTATAATGCATGAATGTGGAATATGAGTTAATTATTAGTTTTAATTTTCATATTGATTTTAAAATGAATTATACTTTAGTTGATTAATTTCATGCAATATATTATAGATTTGATTGGATTTAGAAAATCCTAATGTTACGTTCTTATTTTCTTGAATTGCTTTAAGTTGTTTTTATTCTTCTTGGGAAAATTGGGGATTATAAGGGTTTGTAAGTCTTCCAAATACCGTTTCCATTTAAGGGAGTTGTTTTTATGATGGTTCCATATTTTGAATGAACTAGGGTAGTGCACATAGTTCTTATTCAATTTAGACACCTGGTTCTATGAATGGGTTGTGACGTCTATTGTATTAAGTTGATATTTGATGATGGTTTGTAGGCACCTTATCTACCCATAGTTCATGGAATTAGTTTCCTTATGTTGTTATTAGTGGAGTGGCTCTTTATGAGGGCCAACACACAAAGCGGTGGTTGGGTAAATCATGTAGAGTTAGTTTAATCAATGAAAACTAAATCAACACATTTGGTAGTCTAAAACCTTTAACTGGATGAATTATGCCTCGCTCATGGACTCAAGGGCTAGTTCAGACTTGGGGATGAGTCGAGAAGGCCTAGAATGGAAAGATTGATATCTTGTCATTATGAAAGATAATCGATTCTGTAATAGATTGCATGTGGGGTCAAGTTTTGTAAGAGGTTACCAGGGTAACCCAAGATGGGGGCCATAACCTAGGAAGATTCACTTGGGTAACCTATGCAACATTGTGATGACACTTCACCTATAATAACAATATCTTTGTGAACTTATTGTACTTGATCCTTCAGTTTTGGAAGAAATGTAACCATTATGTTAAGTTTGTACTTGTATAATTTTGTCTATGGTTTTTCTTATGTCTAGGGTTTGTAGGTTATGTCTAGGGAACCTTTTTACTATCTTCTAGCATAGGGGTGGTCCTACGGGTACCACTTGGTTGGGTGGAACGTGCACCTTACACTGTTGGGTCAACTATTCTTGCTTTTAGCGATGAGTACTTGATTAGAGAGCTTATGCGTGGATATGTACTTTCTCATATTTCTCATTTGTATAAGTGGATACCTTATTTATATATCACTCCTCAATTGTAATCGAGGAGAACTTTTGTAACATGTAATTGTACACTTTTTTATTGACCTACCTCATTTGGAAATGAGTATTATAAATGTCATTATAAATGCAATGTAAGAATGGATCATATTTTTACTTATACCTTCAATGAGGTAATTTATTTTTTATTGAATGTATGTCCTTAAGTTTATAAAAATTATTCACATGCTATGTTTAGTTACTTTTTTTATTTATGGGATTTGCATGTAGTGCAATGTTGTGTATCGTAGGGAATGTTTGCATTTATGATGTTATGTTACAAGTAATATTACATTTTTTTTATAAAAAATAAAATTATTACTCTTTCGTAGACTTTGCAACATTCTTTTAGGTTATGTGACAAGGCATTAAAAATTGGTATAAGAGCAAAGGCTCTAACACTGGATGCTCTAGATAATCGTGAGCCCATTAGGTTGTCCTAGATGTTAGACTATGTAGTATTGTTTTCTATTAGCTTTGTCTAATTAGTATCTGAGACTTTTTCTTGAATTTTGTGTAGGATCATGCCTAGACATCATGGTAGAGGATGTGGTCAAGGTCGAGGTGGAGGTAATGGCCCGAGCCGCTAGGTTACTCCCCCTCAGAGCTCTCATGCAAGTGAGCATGCTAAATAATTGGGTCCTCAGTTGGAATAGACGAGTGGGGAATATATTTTGATTCATCTAGGGGTTGAGGGAGCATAGGTGTGTCCCTTATTCGAAGAGGTACTTTCCAAACTTGGTCCAAGGCAAGAAGTTGATTAGGAGGTGGTTAGGGAAAGTGATAGATCTCCTAGGAGAATTGTTAATACTGTAGAGCAGGATGCCATAGTTTTAGGACATATGAGAGATTTGTTGAGGGAACACCCTCCTACATTTAATGGCACTAGTGGTGGTCTAGAAGTAGAGACATGGTTATTAGACTTGGGAAGATGTTTTGCTATGCACCCATATGGTAGCAATACCTGAGCTACATGTGCCATCATGAATCTTAGAGGTTTTTCCTCTACTTGGTCATGTTTGGAGGAGTAGAAGCTCCATCTGGGGATTGGGTAAGTTTCTTGGGAAATGTTCTTAGAAATATTCAGAGCATGTTTCCTATCTAAGCATTGGAGACAATGACAAGCTGATGAGTTTCACAATTTGCATCAATTGGATTTTGTTGAGCAGTATGAGTGCAGATTTTATGAGCTCAAACAATATGCTAGAATTAGAGACGATGAGGAAAGGTTGGTACAACATTTCATCAAGGGTTTGAATGCTTGTAATAGTGGAGGAGTTAGAGTCTTTGAACCAAATACTATGGAGGTTACTATGGAGAAAGCATGTATTATGGAGGAGAATCTGACTATGGCATTGGGTGGACATACAAGTGTTCAGATAGGTAGTGCAGCTATAGCAAGTTTTGGTCCTTGAGGTGGTCAAATACAAACAGGAGGTTCCTCTTGGAACCAACATACACCACTAAGGGTGCATAGTAGCAACAACAACATAATCCACAGAAGAATAATAATTCACAATCTTAGCAAGGTAATAGTTCTCAATCAGGAAAGAACTGTAACTAGTGGTGCCATAATCGTAATCAACAGGATCAACTAGCTCATAGTGCACAATCTATGGTTAGTAGAGGTAGCTTTTAGCAATCCAATGCACCTTCAGGTGGTAGAGGATTTGGTAGAGGTACTAGTTGTTACTCTTGTGGTTAGTAGGGACATATTGCTAGGAAGTGCCCTATGAGAGGTTCATTAGGATTTGGGCAGCAACCGACAACTTTTGAGCCTACAGTTGGAGATGCAGGCCATTCACATACAGCTTATGCTGCAGTAAATAATTGCTAGACAGATCATCAAAATACTGTGGTCAAGACTTCAACTTAGTTACATGGTACTAATGTTACTATTCTTTTTTATTCTGGAGCTACTGATTCATTTATTTCACCTACTATTTTTGAGCAATGTGGTCTTGTGGCGGTAAAGCAAGGCGGTAAGTGGTAGGTGGAATTCACCTCTAGGGTGAAGGTAGTGGTAGAGAACCTCATACACAATTGTGTACTAAGAATTGGTTTGCTATCTACCTTAGTAGATCTTGATGTTACACCTCTTGGTTCGTATGATATCATTTTAGGTATGGATTGGTTAGAATCCCATCATGCTATGATTGACTATTGACAGAAGATAGTAAGTTGTATTAATGATTATGGTGCTAAAGTTGAAATCATTAGTGTTCAGAGACCTATCTCTTTGCAGATGATTTCTGCTATGCAATTGAAGAGATGTCTTCATCAGGGTTGTCAACTATTTGCAACAATAGTTAATGACTTGGAGGTAGGGGAGAGTCGAGAGATATCTCTTGATGATCACCCTATCCTCGGGGAGTTCACAAATGTATTTCCTAGTGATATACCTGGGATGCCACCAAAATGAGATATTGATTTTAGAGTTGACTTGGTTCCTGGAGTAGAGCCTATATCTCGAGCCCCATATAGAATGACTATGCAAGAACTAGAAGAGCTTTGTATCTAGTTGGAGGAACTTTTGGATAAGGGTTTTATTCATCTGAGTGTTTATCCTTGGGGAGCACCTGTCATCTTCATAAAGAAGAAGGATGGATCACTCAGATTGTGCATTGACTATTGTCAATTGAAGAAAGTAATGATAAAGAATTGATATCCTTTACCCATAATTGATGATCTTTTTGATCAAATTAAGGGAGCTAATGTGTTCTCTAAGATTGATTTGAAATTAGGTTACCATCAGTTATGCATTGTAGAAGCAAACATTCATAAAACAACATTTTGAACTCGTTACGAGCACTACGAATTCACAGTAGTACCGTTTGGGTTAACGAATGCACCATCAGTTTTCATGAGTTTGATGAATGGTGTCTTTCACACATACCTTGATCATTTTTTTCTTGTGTTTCTCGATGATATTTTGATCTATTCAAGAAATATAAAGGAGCACGAAGAGCATCTGAGATAGGTATTGTAGTGCTTGAGGGAGAATCAATTATTAGCAAACTTGAAGAAGTGTGACTTCTTTTAGACTGAGGTGAAATACCTTGGTCATGTGATTTCTAGAAAGGGTATTGTTGTGGATCTTTCGAAGATACAAGCCATTGTTGATTGGCCCATGCCTACCAATGTTGCTAAGGTCTGTAGTTTTATGGGTCTTGCTAGATACTATAGATAGTTTGTTTAGGTGTTTTCTAGGATAGGGCACCCCATTACTTCTCTTTAGAGGAAGGGAAGAAATTTGTTTAGATAGATCAGTGTCATTTAGATTTTTAGACACTTAATGAAAAGTTGACTAGTGTGCCTATATTAGTTATTCTTGATCTTGCTAAATATTTTGTTGTTTGCACTGATGCATCTTTGGAGGGTTTAGGAGTAGTATTGATGTAAGGACTTGTGATCGCTTATGAGTCTCACAAACTCACGGATCACGAACTGAACTATCCCACTCATGATTTGGATCTTTCCATAGTTGTGCATTCATTGGTTTGATGGGGGCATTTCTTATTGGGTCACCATTTCAAGCTTCATTGTGATCATTGTAGTCTACAATATATTTTAATGCAGCCTAATTTGAATGCTAGATAGAGATAGTGGATGGAGTTCTTATGTGAATATGATTTTGAGGTGAAATATGTTTAGGGAAAAGAGAATGTAGTGGCTGACGCTCTTAGTCACTAATGACATGAGATTTTTTATATTATTCTTGGAGTTGATTTGAGGAGCCAAATTTTAGCAGCACTTCTTATAGATAGATTGTATCAGGAGGTGAAGACAAACATTGAATCAGGTAGACCCCTGGAGGGTAGATTCATAGGGTATACTCTTGAATTAGATGATTTATTGTGACATTTAAGTCGTATCTATGTACCACATTCAGAAGGTCTTTGCACATTGATTATGACTGAGGCACATCGAGCACCTTACTCAGCTCATCCTGGTGTTAAGAAGATGCATGCAGATCTTTGACAATTGTATTTTTGGCCCAGTATGAAGTGTGATATCACTGATTTTGTTTCAAGATGTCTTGAATGCCAGAGAGTTAAAGTTGAGCATCAACATCTCGCTGAATTATTGCAACCACATCTCATTCTTGAATGGAAATGGGATACTATATCAGTTGATTTCATTGTTGGATTACCTATGTTGTCACGTCGAAATGATGCCATTATGGTTATTGTTGACAAATTGACTAAGGTAGCACATTTTTCTCCAGTTCAATTAGTTTATAATGTTTCATCTGTAGCTAGGATATTCATGGAGGATATTTTTAGGTTGAATGGAATTTCTCATAGGATTATATCAGATAGAGATCTTGTGTTTATGTCAGCCCTATGGACTTCATTACAACATGCTCTAGGTACACAGTTGAGCTTTTTTTCAGCATATCATCCAGAGACCGATGGTCAAACAGAGAGAGCCAATCAAATTCTTGAGGATATGATTAGAATTTATGTAATGGACCAACAATCACGTTGGGAAGATTATTTGTACTTAGTGGAATTTTCCTACAATAATGGGTATCAAAGTTCTATAGGTATACCCCCTTTTCAGGTGTTACATGGGCATCCTTGTTGGACTCCATTGAGTTGAGATCAACTTGAGGATAGAGTTTTACTTGGACCTAAGATACTTTGAGACATGTAACAATAGGTTGATCACATTAGAGAACATCTAATAGTAACACATGATAGACAAAAGAAGTATGCCAATGCACATAGAGTGGATCACTAGTTTTTAGTTGGTGATAGGTTATTTCTTCAAGTGTGACTGTGAAAGAGTCCAATCCGTTATGGAAAAGGCTCTAAGCTTGCACCTCAATTTGCTAGACCATTTGAGATTCTAGAGAGGATTGGTCCTATGGCATATCAACTCACCTTACCAGCTAGTTTGTCACATATTCATGATGTCTTCCATGTGTGCGTTCTTAGACCTTATCATCCTGGTATTTCACATGTACTTGATTGGAATGTATTACAGGTAGAGGACAGGTAGCTGGCTTTGGAGCTTGTGGGAATTCTCCAGCATTAGAGGCTCATTCTTAGGGGTCAAGATGTTGACCAAGTGAGGATCTAATGGGATCCTATTGATGAGTCATTAGCTACTTGGGAGGATGCGACATGCATGAGGGAGCATTATCCCTATTTTTTCACAGGATTTTAGGAGTAAGTCTGATCCTAGGGGGGAGGATGTAGTACCCCTTCATTTTGCTTATGTTTTCTAACAAGATGTTTTTACTTTGATAGACCCTGATACTTTGTTTTGATGTATTTGATTATTGATAATAGAGTGATGGTGGATTTATTTTATGATGTGATGATACACTATTTGGTGGTGATTATTTTTGACATGTTTTATGTTAGCATAGATGTTTACTTGAGATGATATTGCTATATATTCTCATGGTAGATTAATTGATATTCATTTCATCAGTTCGATGTGATATTGTATTGGTGATGAGAATGGAATTGCATCACTCGCTTGTGAGTGCACGATTTATACGATTTTCTCTTCATGGTGTGTTTGAATCATGGATTATGTATATACATGTACGATATATGTTTGATTGTAGGATTGCATGTACATGACATCGACTCCACCTGGTTTCACAGGTTTGAGCGAGTCTAGGCTCAATGGTAATGTTGATTAGGAGATAGTAATGAGGTTTTTCCTAGTCTAGCCACAAACCTAGTCACAGTGTGTCATCAGTTTATGTCCGATATGTTTGGTTGTCACGTCTAGGTTTGCTTTGTTATTTGTTTATGTAAGGTTTATTTTGTAAAATTAATGTTAGATTAATGTTCTTAATGATTTAGTGCTTATTTAATTAATTTTAAATAATGTAGTTAAAGGCTTCTTATTTTATTTAATTAATTAAATTAGTTTATTTGGTAAAATAATTTATTCTTTGTGATTCAAATTATTTTATTAAATAAATTAATTAATTGATTAAATTTTCTTGATTGAGTGAATAGATTAAATATAATTTAAATGCTTTTATTGGAATTAGAATTTGTATAAAGAAAATATTTGTGAGTTTGTTAGAAGATATTTTTGATTAGCCATGTGTGTGAGTAAAATTAAATACAAAACTCTTGTTGAAAGATTATTCTCGAAGAGAATATTATCACAAAAAAGAAAAAAAGAAAAAGGAAATTGCTGGATAATTCTTTTTAGATTTTTGGTTAAAAATTTGGAAGAGGTTCTCGTGATTATTTTTTGGTTCAATATTTTTGCATCTTTCTGGAAGTGGAAATTTTGGAAAGGGCTTTGGAAATTGTACTCAAAAGATGAAGCTTTGCTCCAACTTTCAATTCTTCAAGCTTTAGAAAAATAGGTTCCTTGTTAATTATTTACTTACTTGTTGATTTGAAAATATTACCTATACAAAAATTTAATTTAGTAGAAGTTTTGTTAAATTTGTTAAATAGAAAGATTGATTGAAGAAGAAAATATGATTGAAGCTTCTGTAGAATATATATATCTTGAATTCTTCTCAGTAGAAAAATTTGTTGAAAACATTTATGTAGAAAACTTGTTACCTCTCTGTGTAAAATTACCAAAAAGATGTTATGTTTATGTAGAAAATTTTACAGTAAAATTAGATAGCCTCACAAAAGGTTATTATTTAACAATATAAATTTTTTAAAAGAAAATAGAAGAAAATCTCGGTAGATTTGTAAATGAAATTCTCTAATTAATTTGAGGAAATGGAAACCTTTGTGATAAACTTTTCTAAATATTTCCTATAGAAAATATTTTGAGAATTTGGATTGAAAATGAAACCCTCTGTTATGGAAATTGAAAATCTCTAACAAAATTGTTAAAATTGGCAAATCTCTTGATTTCCTATAGAAAACCCTATGTGAAGATATTTGTCTGATTATAACATTCTTATTGATTAATATATACATATTGTGAAATTGCTCAGTAGAATTTTTTTTTTAATAAGAGAGTAGAAAATGTCGTATGTGATTCATAAAAAATTTGCAGGTTTTAGATTTTTTTTAAAAAAATTAGAGTTATGGGAGGTGTAGGTGGGGCTACCCCCACGACCGTTCCCCATAGGGGAGCCAGCTATGAGGGCAGCGCCAACGCTGCCTGCACAACCGCGCCCCACTAAGGGTTCGGCTGTGTGTGGCAGCTGACCCTTCATCTTATTATAAGTTTTTATTTATTGTTTATTTTTTTTATTTTTACTTTTATATATTATATATATATTATTTTTAATATTATATATATATTGTATATATATAAATATATTTATAATTTTTTATATTTAAATAAATATTCAATTATAATGATTTGAATGTGTATTTATTTAAATGTGTAATATTGTTGGTTAGTGTACGAAAATCATGAATAGATATTTTTATAATGAAATGTATTAAGTAAAGAAATAAAAAAATTTATTATAATGCATGAATGTAGAATTGGAGTTAATTATTAGTTTTAATTTTCATATTGATTGAAAAATGAATTATACTTTAGTTGATTAATTTCATGCAATATATTATAGATTTGATTGGATTTAGAAAATCCTAATGTTAGGTTCTTATTTTCCTTAATTGTTTTAAGTTGTTTTTACTCTTATTTGGAAAATTGGGGATTATACAGGTTTATAAGTCTTCTAGATACCGTTTTCTTGTAAGGGAGTTGTTTTATGATGGTTCCATATTTTGAATGAACTAGGGTAGTTCACATAGTTCTTATTTAGTTTAGACACCTAATTCTATAAATGGGTTGTAACGTCTATTGTATTAATTTGATATTTGATGATGGTTTGTGGAAACTTTGTCTACCCATAGTTAATGGAATTAGTTTCCTTATGTTGTTATTAGGGGAGTGGATCTTTATGAGGGCCAACACACAAAATGGTGGCTAGGTAACTCAAGTAGAGTTAGTTTAATCAGTGAAAACTAAATCAACACATTAGGTAGTCTAAAACCTTTAATTGGATTAATTATGCCTTGCTCATGGACTCAATGGCTAGTTCAAACTTGGGGATGAGTCGAGAAGGCCTAGAATGTTAAGATCAATATCTTGTTATTATGAAAGATAATCGATTCTGCAATAAATTGCATGTGGGGCTAGGTTTTGTAAGAGGTTACTAGGGTAACCCAAGATGGGGGTTGGAACCTATGAAGATTTTCCTGGGTAACCTATGCAGCATTGTGATGACACTCCACCTATAATAATAGTATCTTTGTGAACTTATTGTACTTGATCCTTTAGTTCTGGAAGCAATGCAATCATTATGTTAAGTTTGTACTTGTATAGTTTTGTCTATGGTTGTTCCTGTGTCTAGGGTTTGTAGGTTATGTCTAGGGAACCTTTTTACTATCTTCTAGCATGGGGGGTGGGCCTACGGGTACCACTTGGTTGGGTGGAATGTGCACCTTACACCGTTGGGTCCCCAGTTCTTTTTCATAGCAATGTCTACTTCTTGATTGGAGAGCTCGTGTGTGGATATGTACTTTCTCATATTTCTCATTTGTATTAGTGGGTACCTTATTTATGCATCACTCCTCAATTGTATTTGGGGAGAACTTTTGTAACATGTAATTGTACACTTTTGTATTGACATACCTCATTCGGAAATGAGTATTGTAAATGTTATTATAAATGCAATGTAAGAATGGATCATATTTATACTTATACCTTCAATGATGTAATTTATTTGTTATTGAATGTATGTCTTTAAGTTTATAAGAATTATTCACGTGCTATGTTTAGTTACTTTTGTTATTTATGGGATTTGCATGTAGTGCGATGTCGTGTATCTTAGGGAATGTTTTATGATGTTATGTTACAAGTAATATGACGTTTTTTTTATAAAAAATAAAATTGTTACACTTTCATAGACTTTGTAACATTCTTTTAGGTTACGTGGCGGGGCATTACAGTTAACCTATTACTATCTCTCAATCAACATTATTATTGGGTAGTGGACACGCTCAGACCTATGAAACCAGGTGAAGTCATTGTCCTGTACCTGCAAACCTACTAACAAAGCAAATGTCGTACATATATCCAGATAATAAATCATACACACCGTAAAGAGAGAATCATGGAAATCACAAGGTACTTGTAGGGGAGTGATGCAATACTGTCCCCTTCACCAATACAGTCACATCAAGACTAACAAAATTAAAACATCAATATTAACTCAAATAAAAACTATGCTAATTTGAAAGCATGTCATAAACAAATAATCAGTCACAACATCAACTCAATAAAATATCACCATGTCTGAGTAACATCCAATAGTGTCATAAAGTTTATCAAATAGTAACATAAGGTCAAGATAAAATCTAAGAAACTATCCAGATAAGGCAAATGGAGGGGCATTACATATTGTCACTTTGTATCTCTTTTAGAGCATCATTTTATAGTTGTTTTACATTGTTGTATTTTATGGGTCAATATCCTTCCTTTGTGATTAAATAAATAAAATAAAAAACATGGCTTCCAAAGACAAAATTATAATTATGTATATGTCTATAATTACTTATATATGCATCAACGTGCATGTGTATCATGAATAATATAGATATACATATAAAATGCATATAGGTCCATATATATCTACTATCCATAAATGCACTCTTCATGTATAGATATGCATGTAAACATGGATACATATATGTGTATCTATCTATATATATTTGTAAGCAATTGCACTATATTTAATAATACATACTATATACATATATATATATACATATATATATATATATATATACATATATATATATATATATATATATATATATATATATGTATATATATATATGTATATATATGTATATATCTATATATATATATGTATATATATATGTATATATGTATGTATGTATATATGTATGTATGTATGTATATATATATATATGTATATATATGTATGTATATATATATGTATATATATGTATCAATATACATACATGCATATATAGTAAGGATCAATATCGTATTCTATTGTATAGCTATTCCTAGTATTCCAAATAATAGATAATATACACATCTCACAATGTTTAAAGATCATAAATTCTTTTCCAGTTGCATGATTAAATATGACTAACCAAGAGAAAAAAATTAACAAAATGAATCATATATCTAATGCAAAAATTTCCCTATTCAACATTCACATTCCAAACAAAAATTAAAAATGATCGATCAATACATCACTGCAACACACAAACACACACACACACACACACACATAGAAATGCTTGTGATCAACATCCTACACTATTCTATAGTTGCTCCCATTATCCCAAAAGATAGATAATGTACACACCTCATGATGTTTAAAGATCATAGATTGTTTTCCAACTACATGATTAAATATAACTACTCAAGACATAAAATTTACAAGGTGAACCATACAACTTACCCAAATATTTTCCTATTCAATGTTCATATTCAAAAGGCAAATTGAAAATGATCAATCAACCTCTACAACACAAGAGATGCATAACAAAGATCTGCACCAACAAAACTCATGTCTAATCATTGTCTTATGTTGTGGACAAACTGATTATGACCATCTTGTTTCCACATTGTCAATACAACAAGCTATGTCTATTTTCTTGCTATGTGCTTTTGCATTGAAAATTTCAATCAAACATTGGCACTATTTCTCTTGCCATTGATATGCCTACCTACACCTATTTTGATTTGTGCATTGTAGCCTCTCTATGTGCCAATGTGTATATATATATATACACAACCCCATCAAAAGCCACTGATTTCACCCTCAACAAATAATCTGAGCAAATCACTAGAAAAGCCAAAAATGAAAGTTTAGAATATATAGGAACTTACAAATCTAGTTTTGTTGCCTCGAACACAGTAGATGTAATCATCTCAACAGACACAGATTACAACCTCACCACAAAAGATGGCCAACTGGATATGTATATATAGACACATATATAAATGTATATGTGTATACTTATATATAAATGTATATGCACATACATATAAACACACACACACACACACATGTATGTATACATACTTCTATATATACATTTAAATAATCTTTTACTTGACACATTGAAAGTTGAACAATATAATGCATTAATAGCAACCACACTTCAATTTGTTCGCAACAAATGAAAATTAGATCAAAATATATGCAAAATTCAAAGCACATACATGTATATAAATACATATATACATGTACATAAACATACAAACACTAATTCAAACAATGAAAAATGGCCATATCTTACAATGCTCGAATACCATAAATTGTTTGTCATCTACATCCAAAAATATGAGTAATTAAGACATTAAACTTACCCAAATTCTAAATGACCAATCAAGCTTTACAAAATGAAAGATGTATACCCTAAATTTACACTAGCAAAATTTATACATGTCCATTTGCTTATGTTGGCATCTTCTTCCTAACATCACCCTACATTACATTTTCTCAAGTCAAAACTATTGGGCATTGTACACACACCTAATATCACAACTATTCGACATTATATAAATGACTACTCAAAAAAACTCATAAACCTTACTTTTCCTATCCAGCAAGGACTCTAGCTCTTTTAGAGCTCTTGTTAAAGTACATGAACAATCATCTAGTAATATGTTGTCACTTTTAGGATGAGGTAAAACCTAATTTTTAATTATTAACTAACCTATCATTCAAAGGGGTGGTAGTTGTATATATTTTAAAAAAATTAATGATACAATATTTATATTTATGCATAAATTCTTTAACATTTTAAATATTTTTTTATACAATAATGTAATCATAATTTATTATTTTAATTTTAAAATGTAATTCAAAATATAAATATATATATATTTGATGCATAAGAGTTTATATATTTATATTAATTAAAAGCTTCATAATAACAAGCATTTTCCATGTAGGAAAGAGGGCTATCAGAAAACCCTTGTAAACCAACCCTCAAGAGCCACCAAAAAAACTGTGCCAAGAGATTATCAAACCACCACATACTGCTATAACTAATGACTGCTAACTAGTGATAAAATTAACAACGACTTGCCACTGTAATGGTGAAAAGATTCTAGAGCAAACCAAGTCCAAACCAACCAAAAAGACAACCACTACCCAAAAAGAACAAACCCCCCTAGCTTACAATAATTTATTTAAAACTGCAAAACCTTCGAACTCCTCCTTCCAATCTTCTTTGTCTACTGCCATCAACCCGAAAACCTTCTTCAGAAAAATAATGGCAACTACCGCCATTGCCCTATACCGCATCAGTCCCGAACCCTACAAATCCAAAAGGAACAGGTAGATTTTCACCGTATCCTCTAAACTAACTTGTCCCACATCACAAGGGTGTAGGAAACCTCTACCTTCTAACACCACTCAAAGCACCCCATCAATTCCTTCAACTAGGTCCTCTCTAAATAGCTTCAACAACAATTGCTTAGCCTCCACCTTCGACTCCAAATTATCCAATAGATAGGCAAGGAAATGTGACAAAACATGCAAATTATCTCTCCCATACTCCTTGGATTCCAAACGTTCAGTACCCAACACCATCTTCATCGCCACAAGCACAAACATATCATACTTCACCAAAATTCATTTCAAATGTTGGTCAGTGACTTCCCTGAAAGAAGCCTGTCTCACCAACAAACGCAAGGATATTCACGTATTTGCTTCGAATCGAGCAAGGCCCACAACATAAACCTCCACTATAAATTATACACTCTTTTCCATCCTCAACCTCTTATCAGAGAGACTTGATAGAAGGAAAGGAAAGAAACCCACAGACTCCTCACATCTCAAAAAATGCATAATGCGGAAGATAGCCAAGTTTACCATAAATAGACCAGGCTATGAAAATGCTGCCACCCCTTCTAATTGACCATCTCCCGGTATGTGAGATGTCACTCCAAAAAATGTGAGCTCTAATTCCTTGAAAAACCATCATCAAAGAACAAAGCAACCAGCGAAAACACTGACATCCCCCGTACTTCCGCCTTAATGACTACACCATCGTTTGCCACCCCAACTACGTAATTGCCACCTAAGACATGAAGACTGCCTGTTGGTTGCCACCATGGCATACATTCCACCTCCCTCCACCTTCCTAGAGGGATGCCCACCCTACCACCCACATAAATATAAAAATATAAAAATTTATTATTTTTCTAAATAATTGTATTTATATTTTTTATCTATATAAAGTAATATAAATTAATTTAGAATTATATGTAAATAGGTTTGTGTTAGATTTTTATCGCATGGTAAACTTTTAATTTTATATTTTACATTTAAAATGTATAAATATTGAGTTATATATTCATTAAGTAAAACAACTTTAAGTGTAAAGGATAAAAGTTCATAATTTTTTTTTAATCTTTTTTTCTATTGGATTAAGATGAAAAGGTTATCAAATCACTTCTTTTTAATTTTTTTTTCACTTTGTCTTTGTTTAGTTCTATCCTAAATATAATAATGTAATGCTCAAATTATTTTTGTTTGTAATAGTTTGACCCAACTTTTATCTTGATCAATGTTTTGTAGCTCTTAAAATGAAAAATGATTGTATATTAGATTTAACAAATTAATAATTATTTTGATTAAAAAAATAAATAAGGAATAAATAAATAATTTGCATGTTGAATATGTGTCAACAAGAGTTGTAGATGTGTCCATAAGAGATTAGATGTGTTGATAGTCTTTATTTTGTTGTTAATTAGTTCTTGTTAGACCTATCATGTTAGATTCTAGGTTGTTGAGTTTTATTTCAAGCCATAAATTATAATAACCTTTGAGTTAAATAAATATTAAAGAGTTGTGAGGCTGTTGTTCTATTATATTATCAAAGCAATATTGGGTGTGACTTGATCTTGGGTGTACTTAGAAAGATGGATCGCCTTGAAAATGATGAGAGCATTGAGAGGTTTGTATTGATGAATTGGCCTTTAGTATGCCAAAATAATAGTTTGCAATGGGCAACTTAAAATCTTAGACAAAGAAAATAGGCAAATCGGTGAGAATTCCTATCTCCAATACTAAAAATCTCTTCGTGGGCCATGTCAACAACATTGCTCTCAAATAGCTGATGTATTAAGTGTAGCCACCACCACATCCTTTGAATTTCTTCATTCAAATGTTGCAAGAAAAAGGGGAAGCTTGATGTGAGGGGTTTTATCAATGTCATTCAGCAAGGAGGACTCAATTTTATCGAATGTGATAGTATTTCCCTCTAATAATTTATTTTTGTTGCTTGCGTTTGAGTTTGAAATCACTTATCTCTAGAAGAGATGACTGTTTCTTGTAAGACAAAAGCCCTGGACTTTCTGCACCCGGAATGGCAGTTCATACTTCATGCCATCCAGTACCTACTGATGTCACAGTTTCAGCATCTCTGCGTTCTGTGCTCCCTATCATTTCTTAGGCAATACTTTGGTTAAACTATTCCAGGTGCAACCAGACCTTAACACTGCAATTTGAACTCAATTTTGTCATATATAAAATTCGTTAAATGTTGAAGAAAATTCTTTAAGTGTAGATTAATAAATATCTAAAGTATTAACATGTTGAATATGTATCAACCAGAATTGTAGATATGTTAATTATATATGTAGTTATCAATTAATTCTAATAAAATATTATGTTAAATTTCTGGTTTGTCCAAGAAGAGAGGAGAGTTTGTTTGAAGATAAAAGCCATGGACTTTCTCCACCCTGAATGGCAATTCATACCACCCAATACTAATGTCACAGTTTTTGACATCTCTGCTTCATGTCCTTCTCTCTATCAATGCTAATAAAAGCCATGGACTTTCTGCACCCGGAATGGCAATTCATACCACCCAATACTGATGTCACAGTTTTTGACATCTCTGCTTCCTATCCTTCTCTCTATCAATTCTCAGTCAATACTCGGGTTAATCTATTCCACGTGCCGCAGACCATAACACTGCAATTTCAACTCTAACAAATGCTATAAAGACAGACTGTAGTTCTGGTTATTTGCACCATCCCTTGAGAATCATACAATGGAAGTGGGTCTGATTCATGAGTTTTTGTTGTGGGGATTTTCATGGGTTTGTCTGTACATTGGATTTAGCTATCTTTTTAGCAAGAATAAGAAGCTTCCACCTGGGCCATCAGGATGGCCTGTTTTAGGCTACTTGCCATTGCTGGGCTCAATGCCTCATGTCGCTTTGACAGAGCTATCAAGGAAATATGGTCCAATAGTCTATCTTAAAATGGGTACCTCTAAAATGGTGGTGGCCAACACCCCTGCTGCTGCGAAGGCCTTTTTGAAGACTTTGGATATAAATTTCTCCAACAGGACTAGCACTTTCACGTCTAATTTTTTCTCTTACAACATGCAGGACATGGGGTGGGCTCCCTATGGAGACCGTTGGAAGATGTTCATAAAGGTATTTCACCACAGCCTTCTAAAATATCTATTTATTTTTAGGGAAGCTTTTTAGAGATGAACTGTGTCAATCTGGTATTCATTAAGCTTTTGTTTTAGATTTAGATAGAGACATATCAATAGCTTAAAATTGCTGGCCAATCTGCAACCAAATATTTTTGTGATGGTTATCTATTTATGGTTGTACCTAAAAGTTATATCATAGTTTATTTGAAAGAAAAACATATAAAATTAAATATATATACAATTATAATTTTTTTAAAAAAATTATGGTATCAAAAAAATCTGTCTTTTCATGTAGTGTATATATATATAATTCTTTAAAAAAATTGATGGTATGAGAAATATCTGCCTTTTTATGTAATACAGTCTTCATTTACGCTCTACTCCTCACCAAGGAAATTGTTATTAGTTTTAATGGAGAAAGTAAATTATAATCTTTAGATAGATGATTATTCACCCTTCTACTTTGGCGTAATCTAAAATGCTAATTAGACTTGTGGTTCTTTGGTTTCAAAAGATTGTCTGGGAGCTTCAGAAATGCCCACCATATTCTTTAGAACCAGTGCTCTTATCTCTATAGCATACTTCCCTACAACCTCTGTTTTAATAAATGAAATTAGAAAAAAGGGATTATCTTCATCTATTCTTGGTAAATTCATGTGAGAAATTTTTATTTTCATTTTCCTTTTTCTTTTTCCTTTTCAATATCTGTAAATTGCAGGTTTATGAGGTCATGAATTGATGAATTCCTTTACAGGATGATATGAGTGATTTAGATAATTTCTATTGTTCTTAAACAATATTCAATTTAATAGTTAAGGGTTAATTTAAATTAATGAAAAAAGATATTTATCACTTTTTATTGTCCGTATGTTGTAAAATTAATATTGACTATTTGACTATTAAATAAAATAAATAATTCATTCAATCAAAAAAAAACTCTGACAGTCTGTCTTAGATTCTCTAAATACAGACAAGCCATGTCCGCATCCATTATGCTTTTCATCATAATCCGAATGAAATTTCTCTCCTATTGAATTCAGGCAATATCTAAATATAGAAGAAAAACCCAGAAGAAAACCTGAACCACCAAATCCTAACATATGTTTAAAAAAACCTGAACCACCAAATCCAAAGATTTTAAAGGCAATGCAAATAAAAATAGTGCATAAAGTGGAATAAATAAATTATATTGCAAGTAGAATCAATCCCAGAATCTTTAAAAAATCCCTGAAACAAGGCTGTGCAACTGCAATATTGTCTGAGATTGTGTATTGATCTTGCTCTAAAATAAGCCACCAAATCCAAAATGATCTTGATCTTGCTATGAAAAATGAGATGAATTATGAAACGGTTAAAATTATTTAATAGTGGTCAATAGTGATATAGTATGATGGATAAGTTGTTGTGGTGTTGTTCTTGCCATCAAGGTTCAAACTTCATTGGGATGCAATTGTGGAATATTTAAATTGAGGATGAGGTTCCCATTTGTGATCTCACTGATTCATAGCTCTTGTGCAAGTGTTTATCCATTAATTTTTAGTGATTAGTTGGTATAAATTTCTATTTATAATGTTAGATTTGTTTTTGAAAGAAATTGGCTAAGTTTAACCTTAAACTCTTTTTTAATCAGCTATGCAACATTCACATGTTCGGTGCTAAGGCATTAGATGACTGGCAGCCAGTAAGAGAAATTGAGACAGGTCGCATGCTTAAATCCATTTTTGTTCAGAGTTGCAATAACCAGACAATAAATATGCTAGACCTACTTAGCATTTGTATAACCAACATTTTTGGTCAAACGATTTTAAGCAAGCGAGTTTTTGAGGGTCAAGGGGATGAGGCCAATCAGTTCAAGCACAATATAGAGGAGCTCTTGGCTATAGCAGGGCAATTTAATATAGGTGATTTTATACCTTCTATTGCATGGATGGATTTGAATAGGGTACAAGGGAGTATGAAGAAGATAACAAAACGGTTCGATGATACATTAAATAAGATGATTGTAGAACACCAGGCCACCGCTAACAAACGAGTAACTCCAGATTTATTGGATGTGCTTATGTCTAAAAAGAAGAATTTTGATGGCAAGGAAGAAAGGCTATCTGATGATAATATCAAGGGTCTTCTTCTGGTAAAATATCTATTTTTGATACAATGCATTAGAAATATTATATCTTTTTTATTTATTCAAATATAGATTAAAAATGAAGCATAAAGTTTCAAGCTCAGAAAATCATTTGTTTATGTAGAAAATATTGAATTATTAAGAATATTAGTATGATAAACTATCATTCAAGTACCTTTCAAATAAGACTGACTTTATTTTATGTTCATTTAATTTTTCAAACATTAATTATACCATTAACATTTTGGATATATTGATAATTTGCTCTACTAGTGTGTGAAATGTTTGTTTTAATATTTTAATCTTTTAGGAAATGATAATACAAAATAAATTAATGTGCAAGATAATATTAAATATTCAAATAGAAGAGTAATTAATATTATCATTTATATTTCTAATGCTTATAAAAAAATAATTGACCATTAAAAACAAAGTCTATTAGTTAATTTCAAACTATGCAAATGAGTGAATAATAAATAAAAATTTTAAACTATAGACATAGAATTATAAGGTTTTATGATTTTTTAAATTAAAGCTAAAGATTATAATTGGGGGACCTCATCTTAGATTAAGGTAACTTGCCACTATACTATATAAAATTGTGTTTGTCTATAATCATTTTATATTAGGTTAAGATATACTAATGTGCACTAGTAGATAGTAGGATTGGAATATTGTGGATTATTCTTCATATTATTTTGAAGTGAAAAAATTAAATTATAATTGATTTTGTTTTATGTGTTTTGCAGGATCTGTTCACTGGAGGAACTGACACAACAAGTATTGTGATAGAATGGGCACTTTCTGAGCTTATCCTAAATCCCAAACTTCTAAAACATGCCCAGGCTGAAATGGATGAAGTTATTGGTAAAGATAGGCACTTCCAAGTATCAGACATTCCAAAGCTTCCCTACTTAGTGGCCATTTGCAAGGAAGTATTTCGTAAACACCCTCCCACTCCTCTTAGCCTTCCACGAGTTTCTAGAAAGGCTTGCCAAGTTGGTGGCTACTACATACCTAAGGTAACACGCTTCACACTCAATATTTGGGGTATTGGAAGGGACCCAGAAATATGGGACAATCCCATAGAATTTAATCCCAATAGGTTTATTGGTTCCAAAATTGATCCATCTGGTGGTGACTTCCAACTCATACCCTTTGGTGCAGGAAGGCGTATGTGTCCTGGTACTAGGATGGGAATTTCTATTGTAGAGTACAATTTAGGGTCATTGATCCATGCCTTTGATTGGGAGTTGCCACCAGGGAAGAATAGCTTAAACATGGAGGAAACTTTTGGGTTAGCACTGCCAAAGAAAGAGCCTCTTATGGCTAGGGCTACCCCTAGACTAGCCCTCCATCTATATTAACTAGCACTTGCACCAGGAGGGGTGCAAGGGGAATGCCGATAGAGAAGTATATGTATGCATACATGATAATTTCATATGGAAGATATTTTATTTATATAAGTTTGAAATAGAAGTTTGTAATAGAAGTTTTTATATAAGTTTGTAATAGAAGTTTGAAATTCATATAGAAGATATTTTATTTATAAATGGGTGCTGCCACAATAATGGTTTACAATTTCTAGGAGATCCTGATTTTTTTTGAAATCACATATTTTTAGAAAATATAATGATTTAAGCCTTGAAATGTTCCATTTAAAGGATTCTAATTGAAGATGCTTTCATCAAACTACCTTAGACCAAGCCCCCTAAGATAGAACCCCACTAGTTTTAAACCATACCTATAACAAAGTCTCCTTTATAGCTATCAAAATGCTGATAAAAAACCACTTTTGATTTACCTTTCGGGGGATAAAATGAATTCATTTAAATTTTATTTTTTTTAAAAATTTGTAGTCCTTATTATAAGCTTCCAAAAAATTATAATTTTAATGAAATTTCATTTGATTATTATATTTATTTTTTATTTCTTGTGAATGTAGGTTTTTCAACGAAAATCAAGCTCTATGTTTTGCACATGTGGAAAAAATGAAAAATATGAGTGCACCGGATATTGAAGTCCTTGATTGAACAAAAAAATAAAATTTATTTTTGATACATACAAAAAAAGTTACGCATTATACGGTCGCGCTATGTCTGAATTGTAATTGGTTTGAATTTGTAACTTGATTAAAGAAAAAATATTCAATAAAAAACTATCTAACCAAGTGGAAGCACTAGATATCATAGTTACAAATCTAAATTTAAAAGAATTATAATTTTATGCTTCATGGAAAATAATTTATGTGTTATACGATGAGCATCACTTTTTAAAAATGTTGTTTTCTGATAAAAAACTAGTTTTCGAGGGAGATGGAAAAAGAAGTGCAATCTGATTCTAAACTTTTTGAAAAAAATAAATTTAGAATTTACAAAAAAAAAATGTCACAAAACTCTAGTTTGCATCATCTTCAAATTCCTCACAGTTTAGCCACTATAAGTGTCTAAAGTGAAGATTTAGTTAAAAAAAATTATTTCAGTGTCCAGTTTGGCCAAAAATTGTAAACCTCTATTATGGGATCACCCTATGTTTGAAACAAATATAATTTGTTTTTGAACTATAATTTTTGGTATAGCAATTTGAAAGAATGATTCCTAGTAGTATAAATAAAATTTCAAATATACCTTATCTTTCACATTTATTTTTCTTAATTACATTTATTTATATTTGACATTCATCATTGAAAAAAAAACAAAAAAAAACATATTATAACTATAAACATTAAAACTTAAAAATAACTAGCATATCCCAATATTTAAAAATACATTGAAATAATTATGAAATAAGATTAAATAATTAACATATTTTGAAAAAGTAAAATAATTAAATAAATGATAATAAACACATTAAATTAAAAACTATTGCCACCAATATTTTATAATAACTAACATGTCCCTCAATTTGTGCCACCATATCAATGGTGGAAACATCCACTATTTTGAATGTTACCCCTTCCCGACCATTTGTTTTAGAATGGTTGATACGTTGAAGCAACAAAACTATCACCTCACACATTCCTTGCACAACCAAATTCATGTATTATATCACCTATTAATGAAGCTCGTTAATGATGCATCTACACCTATTGTATAGTGGTTAAGGAATTGCAGAAAAAATGGCCACGAGAAGTAGGAGGGAAAGATTTGGTGGTCCAATGTGAAGGCCCAGAGATTAAAATTTAGAGAGCTTGTATTCAATGTGGCACAATGATTTGAACCCTTCACAACAAGCGACGGGTATGCCTATTTTAGGTAAAGATGTCTACCTGTATAGATTTGATCGGGTTAAAATTATAGTACATCTTAACAAGTTTAAAATTGGGGCAAGTAATTTGAGATTAATCTCCTCTAAGATTATTTCATATATTCAAATTCAATTTAATATTAATGTTTGTTAAGTAAACAAGAATAAGAAAATACATGAAAATAGAGCAAGAGAACAAGATTTTTGTTACCCCTCAAAAATATAGCCCTTGATGAATGAAACCTCAAAAAGGGCCTTCTTCCATTCCTAAATACATGAGTCTCAAACTTTCCAGTGTGCTTTTGAAATGTTTGAGAATATACACCTTCTTCATTCTTCATTCGAAGCTCATAAGGCTGAATTCCACAAAACACAGGAATGATGGGAGCCCTTATTTTGAGGATGAAGTGGAGCTCCTTCAAGCACCAAATCGACTATACATAATTGGGAAAAAATATTGTTGGAATATTTAATTGTTTAAGTCAACATTCTCATGTCAAATGAAGTCTATCAACTTGCAGCCAACGTAAACCTCCAACATTTATTATGGTTGGTATTTTTGAATTTGAATGTAGTGCTCATCTTTGAACTTGCACAACATGACCTGCAGCCTGCCAACATTAATTAAGGTAGGTAATTTGAATTTGAATCTAAGCGCTTATTTTCATGAAAGAAAAAAAAGAATGTTGCAACTATTGTAGTTAGTAGAAGTTAGTTTTGTATTGGAGTGAAGACCCTACAACAACAAATGAAGTAGAGAATGGTCAACATAGAACAAGCAACAACAACAGCATAGAAGGAATGTTTATTAGATGCAGTGTATTGATACCTTCAACTACAAGATTGTAGTAGTTTATTTTTTTCGGTGTGAGTGTAGGACCTCTTGTATTGGACATATGTCCAAGTTAGTTTAAGTTTTTTTTTTATTCAAGTAAAACAAAGAATATACCTTTTGTTTTTGTATTTTGAAGCAAATATGGAATATATGAAAAGTTAATTTCACTCTTTTTACATTTGTTGTCACTGTGCATTCCTTGTGTGTTATTTTTCTATTCTATTAGTCCAATAATAACAATGAAGCTATGTGGTTGCTCACCTGCCTACCAACAAGTGGTATTAGAGCCCTATTTTTCTGGGCAGTCAGTCAATTTGTTTATTGTGGGTAAAGCCCTAGGTTATCTATGCATTGTTTAGTCTTCTCAAATTTGAGAAATATGGCAGGAGGTGATAGTAAAGGTTGGTAGTAGCCACCAAATTCTGATGGGAAGAATTATGATATATGGTCTAAGAAGATGAGAACCATCTTAGTTTCAAATGACCTATGGGAGTTGGTCACAAATAGGTTCAATGATATCACAGACCCAACAGCCTATGCAGCCCTTTCAAATCCTCAAAAATAATTAGTTGAAAGAGACAAGAATGAAGGATGCAAAAGCCCTTAGTTTGATTGAGGTAGCCTTGAGTGAGGCTATTTTCCCATGTATTGTAGCATCAAACTATGAAAAACAAGCTTGGGAAATATTGAAAATTAGTTACAAGGGGACTGATAAAGTGAGGTTAGCTAAGTTTTAGATCTTGAGAAGAAATTTTGAGACTCTGCTAATGAAAGATAACGAGTACATTTCATATTATCACACTAAGGTTTCAACCCTAATAATTTAGCTGAGTCAATGGAGAAACAATGGAAGAGCAAAGGATTGTTGAGAATATCCTAAGAAGTCTACCTACTAAGTTTGATTATGTAGCTATTGCCCTTGAAGAGGCAAAATATTTGTGGGTATGTGTAGGATCATCATGGAAAAAACAGACCCTTAAGTGGCAAAAAATTAAGAAAAATTAGAGTTACACAACTTAATGCAAAAATTTGAATAAGCTATTTATATTATTTCAAAAATATGTAAGAATAGAATCTATAGCAAATTAAATGTAGTTTCTCAACTACTACGTTTTAAAATATATATATATATTTGGTGAAAAATTGAAATTTCAATGTAGTGGTACTTAAATTTCAGGGAAAAAATAAGAAGTAGGTTTCTGTTTGACCACCCTAACTACAATAAACTGATAATAATTTCTTATAATATTTTAGAAATAAGTAGAGGAATCATGCCCCGATGTGATGCATTTTTTTTTTGTATTTTTTTCCAAGTAAATAATTAATTACAAATTTCTTATTACAACTTTTTAAAAAATATAAAAACTTGTATGTCTGACCACCTTAACTTGGTCAAAACTTCATAAAATTCAATTTTTAATTTTTTAATCCTATAGTATGTGAATCATAGAATGTGACACATGTTTTGGATTCAAAAAATATGATATCATTTGAAAGCTATAGATGTTTTTCAATCAGCCTATCAATCAGAATTTTAGTCATAATTTGAATAGAAAATGAATAATAATTACTTATTAAATTCAAAGTAAAGCATAAATTATATTGGTGGAAAACTAAGAATCTCCTTTAAAAACCCTTTTGGTTCCATCAATTTTATGTAAAAAAATAGTCGTCAGCCACATACCCATCATATTGCCACTTTTTGGCCCATCATGATCTTGTACATACTTTGTCTAAGATGACTATAGATGAGTTGATGGGTTCACTACAAACACATGAGCAATGGTTGAACAGATCTTCTCCTTCCCTAGAGAAAGCATTTGAAGCTCATACCAATGCAAGAGGTTGGGGAAGAGGAAGAAACAGAAGTAGAGGTCAAAAAGGTAGAGGAAGAAGCAGTTCTACAAGAGGAGGCTCTGACAGCACAGAGGAGTCGAGCATCTCACAGTCAGCAAACCAGAACTAGAAGAACAACAATTCAAATCAGAGGTCTGACAAAAGTAATGTGATGTGTTATTACTATCACAAATATGGCCATTATGCTAGTGAATGTAGAAAGAAGCAGCGTGACCATGGAGGTCATAATGCTAATGTAGCAAATGAGAACAAAGCTAAAAATGACAAGCAGTCAAATGTTTTCATTGTTTGCAACCTTGCTAAACATAGCAATGATGAAGTATGGTACTTGGACAGCAGATACAAAAACCACATGAGTGGTAACAAGAACTTTTTTTCCTCTGTAGACAACAGTATAAAAACATAAATCAAAATGGGAAATAATGAGAAAGTTCTCATGATTGGAAAAGGTGTTGTCAACATCCAAATGAAGAATGGTGAAAGACAAAAAATATAGAAAACATAACCTATTGAGCATTGTATATTTAATTTTATGACATATACATTTCGCGTCTTTTATATTTTTTAATATTTTTTTGCACTCTTTTTCAAATTTGTTGCTTTTTATCCTTGCCCTTTCTTATTTTTATAGGTGTTCTCTTTATTTTTTTTCATTTAGTTGTGTTTCTTCTTTCTTTGTTTCTTGGTGTCTTCTTATCTCTCCTTTGGTTTTAGTTGGTTTATTTTCCTTTCCCCCCTTTCATGGGAATCAGAGAAGCAGTCGATTGTCTCTCTTAGCAAAACAAAATCAAAGTACATAACAACAAATGCAACATGTCAGGATATTTGGTTGAGGGGGATCCTTGTAGATTTACAACAACAACAAGATGATAGCACAGTTATTCATTGTGACAATGTTTCATCAATAGCTCTGACAAAGAATCTAGTCTTCCATGGATGAAGCAAACACATCGAGATTCGATATCACTTCATAAGGGAATTGGTGGGATAAGGTGAGATAGAACTTTAGTATTGCAGATCCAAGCAACAACTCATCGACATTTTCACCAAGGCATTTCCAAAGGATAGTTTTGAATGCCTAACAGATAGGCTTAGCATTGTGGATAGCTCACCGACATCTTACTCATTATTTTTGTAATGTTGTATAAAGAGTGCAAAAGAGTTTATATGTGTTTTTGTTTTGAATATTTGAAAATAGAAAAGGGTAAGTGCACCAAGATGGTCGCACTTTTGTGGCCAAAAAAGTGAAAAATGAGACATAACGCGTTCGCATTATAACGCGAACGTGTTATGTCTTTTTAAAAGAAAAAAAAATGTGAACATTCTTCATTTGTTTTTACTGGTTTTCATCTTCGCCCGCAGCCAAAAACCCTGCATTACGTGCTCGTGTTGTTGAGGAGGTGATTTCTTCACATTTCATCAACTTGAGTTTGATTTTCTTCACAAATATGGCACCACGATGACGAAGAGATGCAAGAGGTAAGTTTTGTTTGGTATTTGTTATGATTTTTTTTGTTTTAAATTGATTTTGTTTGTTTTAGTTTAGAAATGAATGATTTTTTTTTAATTTGTAGGAAATCTTCAACAAGAGGAGGAAAATCCTCAACCAAATCAACCTCCTACTAAAAT
>VDFB02117733.1:0-11505 GCA_007258455.2 Sequoia sempervirens | reverse complement strand
TGCAAATTGAAGTACTGGATTAAATTGATGAATTTGATGATAAATGCTCAACACCCCATGCTTAATTTGATATATTACACGATGTTACATGCATTCTTGGTTCGTTTTGATGATCTATTGTTGAGATTTTTTCCTTATTTAGTAAAATCTGCCTGACCTGGATTTTTCCGGAACCCTGTCCGGCTGGATTTTTCTAGATTCTGGTCTGGAGTCCACCTGACCTGGATTTTCCTGGATTTTCCCCTTGGTCTGGTTTCCCGAAATGGAAATTTTTCCGAAAATGATTATTTTTTCCAAAAGTGGAAATTTTTTTAAATGATCCTGAAAATAAAAATTTCTTGAGAAAAATTGAAAATAAAAAAATTCCAAAAATGGAAAAAATTCTGAAAATGGAAAGTTTCCTTATAAAATGTAAGTTTTTCTTAAAGGTCAAAATTTTATTCAAATTTAATTTGAACATGTGGGCTATTAATGATGATATCTGTTTTTCAGGACTAAACAAATATTAAAAGGGGGACTTGCATATGGATTCGTGCCAATGAGGGGAATCTAGAAGTGTTCAATTTAAATTTTTCAAAGTGGGACCTGCCTAAGAATTTGTGCCAAAACTATCTACAGCTGGAGGACTTTCTGGACAACACGTGAATCTAATCTTATTGGAGATCGTGGGCCGACATGGATAATACTCATGCATTTAATGCAAATCTTGTCCTATTTTGGAATTCTCCTAGACGACTGTTTTGAGGCCAGTTATTGTTGTAAAATCTAATTAGGCCGACATGTTTGGGGGTTCTCTATAAATGGCTTTTGTGCCTCATTTGTAAGGAGGGGGAGAGATTAGGAGAAGATTTGATAGAGAGTGAATTTAGCAGTAGAGTAGAGGTAGAAGCTAGTCAATTTTTGAGCAAGTGATGTAACAGAACATTGGAATTGTTGCTGGAGTTTGGTGATTCAATACAATTGAAAGCATTGTGATTTTCTGGTGATCTCTTTTGTGTTGACTTATCTTGCATGGTTCTTATGATTCAATTTTTAAAATTGCTCATGGTTATTAGATTTAGATTTAGATCTGATTCAATGATGTTCATGATTTAATGTTTGAAGTGTTTGCAGCAATCCCTGGTCCATACTTTTTGCAGCTAGCTGATTGTTAGTTGCTTTGTAAAGTTAGCTTGGACCTTTATATTCATTGTGCTTGGTTCAATTATGGAGATTTATTCATTTCAACTGCAATTGGGTTGTCTTGGGTGAATGTTCATAATCTGAAAATCTTTAAAACCTTAGAAGATTGCACTATTTCTGTAAGATTGTAGATTAATCTTGGTCAAGCAGAGATTGGTTTCGTTGGGATTGGTCCATTTCAAGTGTTTATCATTTGCATTGTTAGTCTTAGAAATAGTTTAGATTTAGAAATTTGTTTGAACCCTTATCTCTTTTGCTATTTATTTTGAATCTGGGTTAGTTTTAGGATTGAAAGCATCACTATATTGTTGCATCGATGAAAATTCACTTCGAGCATTGCTCATTTGTAAGGCCTCTTGTGATTACCAGCATTTTCACATATTATCTGAGTTGTTTATGCATTGTCATGACCTGACACCCAAGAGACCTTGGGGTGATTTTCAGCAATTTATTGTTGAAGATTATCTTCAAGAGAGATAGAATATCATTTTCTGCGAGTTGTTAAGCTATGAAAACACCATCAACAAAACACTTTTGATCTAGAGCTATGAATCATGAGGTCACAAACGAGGACCTCATCTCCAATTTAAACACTCAACAATTAACCAGTGGGTTTGAACCTTGATGGCAAGAACAACACCACAACAACTTAACCATCATATTATGCCACTATTGGCAATCAATATTAAAACTTAAAAGTAAGTTGTTTTATCATTTGTTGAGGTCATAACAATATTGGTGAATTTTTAAGAAATATTCAAGATGTAATTAACTCATTTAGCCATTAAGATTTTTAAATATTAATCACCAAATAATTTTACAACTAGGAAATGGTTTAGTAAACACTTGGAGAGGAAATCAAGCTATATAAAATTAGATTTAGTAAATATACCAACAAATATATCATCTAAAAGGATTTGAAGGTTTTTGAAACATATCCATGCATCCCTTAAAACATATATCATCCCATAAATATGTGATTAAAAACTTTGCCAATAAATAATATTGCACAATCTGCAAGTAAAGACCATAATAACAAACAATCAAATACAAGAATTGTGTGAAGCAATTGAAAGCAATGGCATGGACTAGAGAAAATATGTGTGGGGCATATGATAGATATATGGGCACATTGTTATTCATCCCTAATCAAGTAAGGCCCCAAAAAAAATTCAAATATAAAACCCCTTCATTCACCAAAATATGGAAATATAGGAAAATGGTAAATAATGTCTCCATTCTATAACTAAAACAATCGACAAAAGGTTAAAAACAAAGTGGTTATTGGTGTTAAAGTCAGATATTCAACCCTCACAATCCAATAGATCTTACAAAATAAGGATATACTTTCTACAAGAAATTTTTGATAATGCTAAAATGTAATCATAATTCATACATTATGTGTTGGGTAAAAGTACAAACTTGTGTCACACTTGTATAAAGGAAATGACTGACACAAATACAAATTTTTGACTTTGACCGCATAAAGTGGTCTTTATGTTTTAAATTTCAAAATGATGTAAACTAATGAAATGCATAACTTTTGATGAAGTGTATGCTTGTAATTTCAAAAAAAAAAAAAATTGGTTTGATATATTTTTATAAATTTAAAAGTAGATTTTGAATTGCTAAAAAATTTAGAAAACAAGTGAGGTTAATGGGACGTCACAAAAGAAAGAGAAAATATTTTTTGTCCCTGATTTTTTCTCCCATATAGCTAACTTCAATATCTAGTGCACGAAAAGAAAATCAATGAATTTTTTTTTGTAATTTTAAAGTCAAACTTCATCAAAACATCATAGTTTTCATGGGACGTCAAATTTTATCTAATTTTTATCAATTTTAAAAAATAAATTATACCCTTTTAGAGAGGATTCTCTCCTCTAGTGTATCGTATATTTTCAAAAAAATCAAATATGTTCTAATATTTTTATAATTTATAATCATCCTCATTTTTAGTTATAAAAATGTACTTACAATATATATTTTTTAAATCATAATAAAACTAATTAAAATATTTTAAAATTTATAATCAGCCTCATGTTTGGCTATAAAAATGTACTTACAATATATATTTTTTAAATCATAACAAAACTAATAAAAATATTTTTTAAAAAATGGATTCTAGACTAAGTTCTATAAAAGGATATTTTTTAGATTTTCATGAAAGTACCCCTAGTTAGAGTTCAGAGTCGAAGTTGAAGTTTTTTGTGAACTTCCCCCAAAAGAGGGATTGAGTTGCCACATAGTTAGCTATATAGATAGTTTTTTATTGAAAGGGTTTCACCCAAAACTATATGTGACATGTATATGCCACATGGTTGTTATCAAAATAGTTTCTCCCGAATTTGTTTAGGGATAAACTATTTTGTTGGTCAAAAGTGTGACACAAATCAATGTTTTTACCCTATTATATTCCAAAAGCACACAATTGCATGATAACCCCTTGCTTATATAGAAAATATTGGGTGAGATGAGAAGGTAATTGTAGACTGTAACCATCTCCATGTATGTAGGACATATGTTCATGATGTGTCATGTGCTTAGGACAAGTATGATAAAGGTGGAATATGAATGCATGGCCCATTAGGTGTCTCTAAAGGTGAATACATGTGCCCCATTCACATGAGGTAAGATAAAAGGTATAAAATCCCCCAAGTTAGGACTTAACTAGTGTAAGTAGGAATTTGACTAGGAAAGACTAAAAGCTAACTAGTTTAACAATGTCTCTATTTACATCAAAACTCCCCTTTAAGTTCAAATTAGGAAGAAATGAATGCAATAGTGATGGGTCCCAACTATTACATCATGTTAGGTACCCATTTTCTCATAAATGAAACTTTAAAGGAAAAAACCCAGTGGGAAATAAAACTCCACTCCAAAAGAGAAAAATGTGTGATAAAATATACAAGTGAAGAAGAAAGGGGGACTTATCATGACCCCCTAAGGACTATTTCTAACACAAAGTACATAGAATGTTACCCTCACAAACAAGAAAATAGAGAAGTTCTATGTCACCCCCCAAAAATGAGAAGAAAAGAATCCTATGTGAGTGAATGCTCCCTCCCAAAATTGAAATGAGAAGAGAAAACATGCATATCCCCTCAAAATACCTCCTATAATGCTAGTAGATGTACTCAAAATTAGATTTTATAGATGATCCATGATTTATTAACAATATTTCTCCCCTCAGGAAGAAATGAAACCACAAATGTATGCAAAATATCTTCTCATTTTGGATAAGAAGATGTAGAAAAGGTGAATGTCTAGTTGCACATAATCCAAAGACAAAGATGAATCTAAATATGATTTATATGAATACTACTCAGATGTCTCCAAATCACTATCAAATTGTGATAAAAGAAGAGGAGAATGAAGAACAATCACATCCAAAGAAGATGATGGTGACACAACTCCATTGAAGTTGTCATCAAATAGAAGATGAATGTCCTCAATTGTATCTTCCAAATATGCAATGTGAGACTCTATAAACAAGGATTATATGTCTAATAAAAATGTGTCATAATGCAATGGATTTAGAAAATTAATATCAATATCCTACTACAATGAATCATTAGAAGCCATTGATAAATCAACACTAGATTCAAATGTAGAAAAATTTGATGAATAAGGGAGATAAGATCTCAATGCAAGTCATTGGACTATGTTGTTCATCTTAAAATGATGTTGTTGTCTCACAAGATATCTAAATGATACCATATAATGATTTTGTATGTGTTAGATTTGGTAAATCAATATTATGACCCATAAGAAGTTGTTGTATTTCAACAATTTTCTTTAGTAAATGATAATCTTCAGTATAAATTTTCTTTCCATGATAACCATATTTTACCTTCAATGGTTTAGGATTTTCTTAAAATATTTAAATGGAAAGAAGAGAGAGTGAGAGATATGATTAGCTTACCTAAGATATCTCAACCAAGAAACCAAAAGTAAATGTAGAATCATAAGATCAGGTCCCTTGATTCAATCAACGGACCCCCCAATAAATCGTAGTTTTTTGAAACTTTATCTTTAGTGCATTTACAATTACCACCAAGTGGATTTGATGTGCAATGATTACAAATATTTTAAATGAGGCCTATGTTAAAATTATAATTCTAAGATATTATTAAGAGAAATTAATAACACCACTAAATATTTATCAAAAAGTTAAGCAATTACAAAATAATGGGACTCAAAAAGGAGTTTGTATGTAGCAAAGTGAGCTCTCTAAAGTTCCAAAAATGGAAACTATGAAAGGTGACCTCTAATAATATATGATTTGGAAAAAATAAATACATCAAAATTATAAATTGATTGCATTACCAAGTAGAGCATGAAAAATTACCCCAAATCAAAAATATTGTATGATTTTTTTTTGTATGACTAAGAAATAGGCTCGTGAAGTTGAACCAAAATTCCAAATAGGCCAATGGTGAGGAACCAAACTTTAGAGAGTGGAAATTGGTGATATCAACATGATGTCATAATCAATTTTATGAAGAATTCACCAAATTTAGAGGTCTACCATATTTAGTGATGACTCAAATAAAATTAATTGCAACTAAAACTAGTTATAACTATAGTGAACTATCAAATTTCGCAGTCACCAAAATTGCTACCAAAGCAGTGATGGGATAGGTTGTACTTGCATAGTACCATGGTGGGTAAAAATATAGAGTTGTCGCACTTTTGGCCAACAAAATAGTTTAGGATGAAATAGTTTCACTCATAACCACTAAAAAACTAGACTTAAACTCTAGATTTCTCCAACAAAGGACACTTTCATAAAAAACTGAAAAATACATTTTTGTAGATATCAGAGTCTAGAATCCAAAAAAAATTGATATTTTGATCAATTTTATTATTATATTTTAATTTATTACAAATAGGTTATTGTAATCAAACATGAGGCTCATTAGAAATTATATATGTGGTGCATTGGAGCAAAAAATTATATTCATGAAGGTTTTTTTTTTTAAATGATAAAAATTTAGAAAAGTTGACATCCCATGAAAAGTATGACATTTTGATTTTCTTAAACTATTAAAAAAAATATATTCATCAAATTTTTTTCCATGCACTAGATTTTCAAATTATATATGTAGAAAAAAATATTTTGCTCTTTTTTATTGTGACATCCTACCAACCTCACTTCTTCTTTTTAAATCAACAATTAAAATTCCTCTCTTAAATTTATAAAAAATATATCAAACTATTTTTAAAAAATTGTAAACCTAAACTACATTAATAATTCTACATTTTATTAGTTTACATTATTTTAAAATTCAAAATAGAAATATCAACTTTAGGTGATACAAGTTGAAAAATTATATTTGTGTTGGGTATTTCTTTTATAAAGTGTGGCACAATTATGAACTTTCACCCTAGTATGCCTCATTTTGAAACTTACTTTTTTATTTTTAATTAAAAAAAAAAACTATTCTTGCAAGATTTTTTTAATAGTTTTTTTGTAATGTTTTTTATTTATAAAAAATAAAAAATAAAAAAGATGATTTTAAAATAAAAAATTACTCTATATAGGAATCTATACGGTCATATAACCAAAATTGATCTTAAGGTTCGTAAAGCTTTTGATCATAATGGTAGGTTTTGCTTGGCTCTAGAATGTACCATATGAGAGTTGTTGGTCAAAAATCCCTTGATTTGAGGAGGTTCTTGTATATTCAAAGTTCTAATACCACATTGGAGTTAGATATTTAACCCTCACAACCCAATAGATTCTACAAAATAAGGCTATATATTTTACTAGAGATTTCTAATAATGTCAACATGTAATGATAATTCATACAATGTGTTATATTCTAAAATATTACAATTACATGACAACCGCTTGATTATATAGAAAGGGGATGAGATGAGAAAGTAGTTGTGGAATCTAACCACTTGCACGTGTGTAGGACATGTGCCCATGATGTGTCATGTGCATAGGACAAGAGCGATAAAGGTGTCATATGTGTATGAGTTAGGTGTTTCAAAAGGTGAGTGCATATGTCTCAACCACATGAGGGGAAACAAAGGTGAAAAAACTCCTAAATTAGGACTTAACTAATGTAAATAGGACTTTGACTAAGAAAAGCTAAAATCTAAATAGTTTAACAATTTCCCTATTTATACCAACAATTATAAGTCAATAAGATGACCTCAAGTAAAAAACCAATAGAGATTTCATGGTAGAGCTCCATGTTCAAATCTCTAAACCACATTGCCATGCATATAAAATTTAAGTAACACACCACATCAAATTCTAGTTATGATAAATGATACCATGTGTGAACCCTAGGTAGGTTTTATTAAATAATATGGTAAAACAATTTCAAGATCAAAGTAAGTAGAACATTTTCTTCCATATAATTTGTTACCCAATTTGATCTAGAAAGGTTTCAATAGAACACAAGCCCCTCAACCACGACATGCATGCTACTTGAATATACAACAATTTATCAATACAAAAAAATTGGGTATTGGATGGATTTATCAACTAATGTAATACATGCTAAATTTTCATTAGACCAAGTTAAAAAGAAAAATTCCTTCAATATAAGCTCCTACCTAGTTTAATCCATAAAATTTTCACCAAAAGCATATCCTATCCTTCAAGCATGACATCAAAGTTGAAGGATTCATGTCCAAGACAACATTGTACTAATGAAAAGAAAATTGTTTAACACTACTATAATTCTCAAAAAAAAAGCCAAATCATTGGAAATGTTTAAAATAAATGTAAAACATATAGTTGTTAATATTAGCTATCCCAAGATCAAGATCCCTAAGATATAGCCACAAGAATCAAAGAAAATCAATATGTCAGAATAACAATAAAAATTGTGTAACGCAATTATGGTTGTTTCTTGGAATTTTATTTTTCAACTTTTGTTATTATCTTTTACTTTAGTGTATTTTATTTTTGTTTTTGTTTTTTTTTCTCTCTCAGTGTTGTTGGTTTTGTTCTTTTAGTTTCTTTAATTAATTTTCTTCTAGTCTTTTTATTTTTATTTTATTTTTTTTCATTGATTATTTTGTAGAGTTGTTATGGTGTTTTTTAAAAATTTATTTCTTATTTACTTCTTTTTGTTTTTTCATCTTGTTTCTTGTGCATAACCCCTACCTTTTCCCTTTCTCTGCTCCTTATATCTAATCTTTGGTATGCAAACTTATCATTTGTTCTTCCTGAGCTCTCTATTTCATCTTGATGATGGATCATGGAGTGTGATCCGAAATGTTGATGCAAAAAATCTTACACAATCAAAATCCAAAAATAATTAAGCAACATAACAATAATCTATTCAAATTATGCAAATACAAATGTTGTTTGTGTATAATGAGAAACCTCAATTATATAGGCCAATGCAAGACATAAGACAACATAAGATTATTAAAAAAACCATAATCATATGAAATGAGATAGAAATAGTAACTAACCTAAGTGCACCCTAAAAGTGTCCTAAGTAAACTCAACAAACTAGGTACGAATAGGACTCAAGAGGGAAATCAATTAGAGAATAAACTAATTCACACCAACACCCCCCCTTGAGTGTAACTTAGGAAGAAGTTACAAACAAATGCAAGAGGAAAATATGGGTCTCGACAACAAAAATTTCTATATAACTATGTACAAAAGATCTCTCAAAATTGGGGAAAATGATAAAACCCATGGGAAAAAATCGCCCCCCCCCCAAAAGAGAGAAAACAAGTAAAGAAAACATGTATAAGTGAAGAAAGGAAGGAGGACTCAATATAATCCCCAAGGACTACTTCCATCACAAAGATACAATACAAGAGGGAAAAAGTTAAAAGGACTAAGAAGACTCTAAAATAGTTCCAAATAAAATCAAGAACATGAAGAAATCCATTAAAGCATGAAGAATCTACAAACAACTACTAGAGTGTTAAAATTGAAAGCCCTCCTCTAGAATCAAAATGAAGATTAAAATCAAAGAGACAATTTTGTATGGGTGACTCCAATGAAATTACTCAAACAATGAATAGATGGAAAATAAGACAACAATATAATACTTAAAAATTAATATGGTACATCAATATGCACAAGTGACCCAATGACATTATTCAACCAATATACAAATGGTGAATTTACACTTATATATTGTGACAAAGCTATAATTTAACAATAAAAATACAAGTTCCAATAGTCTCAATAATTTAACTAAGTGTGCACTAAAATTTCCCTAGAAGTAAACTTAACAAACTAGGTGTAAATAGAACATGTTGGTGATCTAATTTGTAGGTCTAAAATTCCTAAGGTTGGATAGTCTTCCAAGTGTTAGGGGTTTCAAACCTAGGAAGAACATCCACAAAGCCTTTACTCGAGTTGGAAAAATGAGGACCAATTATTTAGGTAGGCAAGACTTCCTTCACTTATAGCTTTTCCAAACCAAGGGAAGTTTCCCTAAGATGCTACAATAGATATCACCACAGAAGCACAACACTCACCCCAGCACAAACCATATTTTGGTTATCACTTCGTCCATGTATGTTGGTTTCGGTAACTCAAGGTTAAGCACATTATTAAAATAGATGATCTTTTTGAAAATGGACGTAATTATGTAGCTTTAGAACTTGTAGAAATATTATACTATAGATCTAATTAAGTGTTCTTTGTTACAATTTCTTTGTGGATGATTATCTATTTAGATTCATTTTACCATTTGTAGAAGTAGACAGAAGATTGTAGAAGAATAAGACCAAAGATAGAAGTGACACAACATATACCGTGAAGAAACCCTTTCGGGAAAAAACTCCACCACCAAAATCAATAGTGCTTGTATTATTTAACCTTAGAATAAGATTACAATAATTCTTTATCAATCCTTGATTGAGATGCTTCTTTTTCCTTCAACAATTCTTCTTCACAACCTACAATAAAATCTGATCAAACTCTCTTCAACTTGCTGCAATAAATAGACAATAATGAGCCTTGTAAACTCCAAAAAGTTTCCAATTACAAAGCACAAAGCTTATCTCACAAAACCTATGCATATTGTTTGCAAGTAGAGTTCTTCTATGAAAAACAATTTCAAACCAAGTCCTTCATCAATTTGGGCATCCAAAACTAAAGTCCTAACTCAACGTTGATTACGAATATATCTTGTAAGCTTCTCCTCAAAGTTGGCACCCAAGAATGGGCCCACTTAACTTAGCCTTATATATTATCTTCTCATGCAAAAGTGTTAACTCCAAGATGCCAACTTGGGCACCTAAGGTGGGTCAAAGTCAATCTCTGTTAACTGAAACATATCTCTCCATCAATTCATGCAAACAAGATGCATGATTGATCATCCCCACTTAACTAAATGTATCACCTATTATCTATCATTCAACTCAAGTCATTAGTCATGCATTCCAAGTCAATTGAAGTCAACTAGCATTCAACTAAAACTAACTACATGCAACTGAAGATAATTGAACCATAATTGAACTGAACTGAACTGAACTGATAATGAACTGAACTGAACTTCATGCATGTAAACATCAATTCCTAACTTCTATGATCTTTACATGCATTAATGAAGTTTTATTTTTCTCCAAACAGTTAACTTAACTGAAGGTGAGTTCCACCTTCCATGTGGATGCCCCATGTGCTCCTATTTTGTAGGATCTCTTCTTGGACGTCCCCACATGTTCCTATCATTTAGAATTAATTAAAAATGTCAATTTACATGTTCATTTCATTCAAATTTAATCTCTGTCTAATCCTAGTGTTGGGGAACACTTTCCAAGGACTTAGGAGATACATGAAATATGTTTAGGATTGCAATTAAATGGCATCCTATTCCCAACATTCTCCCACTTGACATTATACATTGCAATTATTCTAAACAAGGAATCATTATTATAAATCAAGTACAAGACTCAAGGCCAATGGCCTTCCTACACCAACTAATCAATCCATGCTAACTTCAAATGCAACCTACATAATCATGAAGCTCCAAGCAAATGATTAATACTCAAAACCAAGAGAACTTATATGTAAGAATTGGTTTCATAAGATAATTTGTGGCATTAATCAAAGTGTCAACTTTCTCAATTAATACCTTCCCACTCTCAACCATTTCTCGCAAAAAGTGATATTGAACATCAACATGCTTAGTACGAGCATGATCCATAAGATTTTTGTTAAAAAAATAGCATTCTAACTATCACATTCAAGTTTAACTTACCTACAATTAAAACCAATACATTTCCCAAGTCTTTGTAACCAAACTGCCTCTTTGGAGGCATGTGAAACCATCAAGTGTGTTGAACTCACATCCAACCAAGGTGTAGGCTTCTCGATCTTTA
>VDFB02117732.1:0-22676 GCA_007258455.2 Sequoia sempervirens | reverse complement strand
GTGCCTCACCAGTAACCCAACGCAGGAGTACACAGGGGGAAGCACAAGGATTCCACTCACCACCGAGGGGACAAGGTATTTCATCTGTGGAATTACTGGCCACTGTGGTGCCGGTATGAAGGTGGCAGTCACCGTTTCAGCCAGTAGCTCCACCACTCCCGCCGCTCAATCTCCCTCAACTATGAATGCGCCAGCGCCTACGAGTGCAGGAAACGTGTCACAGATGAAGGATGTGTTGGTCTTGTTGTTTGGCTCTCTTATTATGTCTGTGGTCTTGGCTTAGCTGGAATATGCCTTTTCACCAGGGAGGGGGCAGTGCAATTCTTCATTATTCATCCTCCTACAATCAATAAAACCTTGTTTAGCTATGTATCGATTCACCAATCTAACTGGGCTTGCAAGCGCGAGCATTGAAGATTTATAGCATTCACCAATCTAATATAAACAGTCTTCTTTTATTTTCTTATTTTTATGATTGCACGATTTTGTATTAGAGTTTGTTAATAAATAATTTGTGTTATATTCTTTTGAGAGTCAATTAGAGTGAATCAACACAGTTCGTATTTTCACAGATCATCTCTATTTAATTTTATACCAAAACTCAAAAGATTAAATGTTTTAAAAAGTTAAAGCAGAATTTTTCAAGATAGTTTTCAAAGTTGTTGAGGCTGTTTTATAAAAGTTGTCAATTATAAGGTGGGTACATAATGTGTTCAAAGTTAAAACAGATGTACTTAAAATGAATTTATTGGAGATGTTTTGGAGCCATTTAAGCGAATGTAATTGGTAGGTTCAGAATAAAACTCTAGTACAACCTTGGCTACCATTCTATTAGCTTGCTTAACAAAATCATAATTTCAAGTTTCGGTATAAACATTCATCAAAATATTACTCAAATATGTCCTGGTTTGAAAATATGTTTGAAACTCAAATCATAGGGGCCATCCTTTTTCACACAAACATAGATCTTCTTGATCATTAACTAGCTCTTACAAACAAATCATATGAATTATGTACATAAGAGTAACAAAATGAAGTGGAGGTGTGAAATATGTTTCCTATACTAATCTAGAAGAGGAGATATGACACGTAAAAAACTAAACTAATCACTCAATTACAAAGAAATAAACATAAAATAAATATACCATAACACAATGATTGATACGAAAAAATCCTTTCGAAGAAAATTCTCATACTCCAATGCAACTCAATCTATTGCTTAGTAATCATAGATTACAATACACCTGCACATTCTAAGCCTTTACAAGAGTACAACCAACCAGATATTTGAACTAATTCTTTTTGCATAATGATATCTACAAAAATCACTATTAAAACCTCCATCTCAAGCATCCAATAAACAAGAGACACAATACATAAAACCATTAAATGGTAATTAGGAAACCATAAGCTAAAAACCATCTAAAATATGATCCCTAAATTATTAACTAAAAACCCATTATTAGATCATAATATTTATTTGGGGATTACATTTAATATTTAATGTACTCCTAATAAACATTTATAAGATCTTAATCTCTAAATTTATCCTTATAATATAAATTAAATGGGAATTTATAAAGTCTATCTTTACAAATAAAGTATTTATTTATTAATTAGATGTATAACCAAAATGTTATATAGTGAAAGCTTGTGACCAATTCACCAACCCCTTAGACTATTCTAAATATAAGAAATCATAAATCATATCACATGTGTGGTGGATATGTGGTATATACATTAGTATGTGCTAGAGGTAAGATTGCATGAGTCATATATTAATGCATTACATATGCATGAGAGGAAATATAGAAAGAATTATTGTGACTTTCCTCAATTATGGATGATGTTTCATGAATTTTTAATTCAAAAATGTTTCCCATGTATATATGGTGTAATGTGTTTTCTATATGCTTTCTATAAAATTTTAAAGTTATTTTTATATATTGCAATGATTAGTTGCCTATTGATCCCATCTCCTAAAATATTATGCCATAACTAAATAAGCTATACTAATCATTTAATCATGTTGATAAGATACAAAATAATCAAGTTGATAATACTACTAATGGATTGTTAACTTCAATAGAAATAAGGTTGTTGATCAATTATAATTTTTAAAGGATGATGAACAAGAACTAGACACAATTGCTCAAACTTGTGTGCAATTGCAGTCTCTCAAAATTTAAAAAATACATGGGTTCTACCATTGTTATAGAGAATTAAAGCTTCCTAGATGACACTTCCACTTTCCTATTTGTAAAACTTTAGTAGGTGTTGTGTCTTATGAACCATTCACTATAGAGCACCTTTAAGCACATCCATTGACTAATAGGAGGTATTTTCTATAGTGTGTCAAATTATGATATTTATATAAAGATTCAATTGTACAAAATACTAATCCCTCACTTACATATGCATTAAAATTGGGTAAATTTGCTCATATTGTACATCCTCACATGTGTACATATGCATGACCTTTGTACACAAGACATGACTGCTTTATACATGTGTCATGGGATTTGGTACCATGTCACATGGGACAAAGGGCTTGCCCATCCCCCTAGGGTACTCCAAATTACTCCTTTTCCATTCCATCCCTCCACTTTTTCTAAGGGGATTGTTTACCATAAAATCTCCTTCAATTTTGGACTCCTCCCCATCCACCAACCAAGTGAGGAATATGAGGAATGATGGAAATTAATAATTAGTTGACATTTGATTTTGCATGAGACCACACCACCACTACAGCGAAAAGCCAATCAAACACGATTCACAAACAAAGCCATTGTTCTGATTGATCTGTCTTCGACATCCTACCACTACGGCATCATTCTCGGCATGTTAATGCACCATCAACCGCTCTTCCTCGAGTTCTCTCTTTCTATTCCTCGACTCTTCTGCTCGTTCCCAGATCTTCACCATCTTGCTCTCTCCCCTTCCTCCTTACTAGTCTGCCATTTATTTCCCCTGCCAAATGACTATTGCATTTTTGTTATTCCAAGCTGAGAAAATGAGTGGTTTACATAACATACCACAGTCCCACCACACCTCCTAGTAATGGCCATGGGATAGTAGTTGGGCTCTTTAACTGCCACACCAAACATTGACTGTACACGCAGATGGTTCAGATCTTGACCGTGGGGTAGCAGTCTCGCATAACCACGGACCTTTAGACTCTATCGTGGGATTGTAGTCTTATTAATACCGTGGGCCTTCCTAACCAGCACTATGGGGTAGCAGTGCCTGAATAATCATCTGTTTAACCTGCAATACCACAGGTAATTGCTATTTTGACTATGGGGTAGTGGTTAAGAGATGAATGAACACAATACACCCCACCAGCCTACTAAGGACAAACCAGGCACTTGCGAGGGTGCGGTAAATAACCTTTTGACCCGAGATGAAAATTAATTGTCACTATTGCGGACGAAAGTTGATCCTTTTCATTTTGGTCGATGTCTATGCAGAGAGAGGCCAAAACAAAGCCAAAGCAAACCAAAATTGAAGCAACCAACTAAAAATATTTTTTGGGTGATGAGGATTTCCTGTTCGCCCAAGATAATCCTGCATCAAACACACTGGGTAGAAAGATTGTGAGCATATGCTCACAATGGTGGAGATGAGTAGTTGCACTACTCTTGCAGGTTGCCATCAACCTGTAGCGAACTCCTTTACTGTCCAAGTACTGAAAATCAATCTTTCTTTCACATTTTCTAGTATCATGTCAAAACGTGCACCACCTTCATCCAAAAACGTTGCACTTTCTTCCTTCTTCCCCTCCTTGTGGAATTATTCCCACCAAATACTTTTCACACTCCTCTCCTCTTTTGTGGGTTCAAACCAACCTTTGACCATCCACCTCCACCAAAACCCTGTGACATCCTCCACAATTTCTACCAACAAATATGTAGGATCTATAGTATGCTCTTGTCTTCTATCCAACTCAATTTTTACTACTACATCTAAAAAATAAAATAACATCACATAACTGATTTACCTCATCCGCATTCACAGCTACAACATCTCGAGCTTCACTGTGATGTCTTCCACATCCTTGTCAGCTTCAACTTCTCATTCTTATCTCTTCTTGCCTTCCTCATGGCATGTATCTACTACAAATTTTCCTGCAGGGGCTGCTCTCTCATCCTTCTCCATCCAACTCAGGTTGCAATACTCTTTTTTGTTGTCTTCTATCTTCATCTCACTCTTCTTCACCACTTTCATCTCACTCTTTCCAACACACTTTCCCACTTCTTCTCGAACCAGATTTCCCACTTTTTCACAAACTATCTATCCAAACTTCTCTAACATTTCATCTTCCACTTTCTCCTAATAATGCTCCCAAAACAGTATATGCACAGGTCTCCTCATTGTTGAGAAAATGTGTCTCAACCTTGTAATTACATAAGGTATTGTTCATACAATGATGATGAGGGGGGCGTGGGGGGGATCCCTCACCCCCACGAGGGGTCTAGGGGGATCATCCCCCTGGCTGGGGTCGAGGGACAACGTACCTTGGTGGGGGCTCGAGGGCAACACCCTTGAAAGGAAAATTTTATTTATATTTTATTATTGTAAATTTGGATTGTTCATCATTATGTCTCATATTTGATGATCAATATTTTATTAGATTGATTTGATTTGGAAGGAAACCCTATTTTATGAGGGCATTGTATTAAGGTTGTGTATTGCAATGTATTCTAAAAATCTAATAGCGGTTGTATTGCCTTTGGATCTCTGAGTGGTGATGCTCTTGTGAGAAGCTTGCTTTGCAAGTATATTGTAATCTTTGTGATTACTGAATAATATATTGGGTGGCTTTTGGAGTGTGGGGTTTTTCTCCCAAAATGGTTTTCCCCACACAAATCATTGTGTTTTGGTATGCATGATATTTATGTCTATTTTTTAAAAAGTTTTTGTAACTGTTAAAGATCTGTAAAAGTTTTGCATTATTCTCCTCTAAAGATTAGTGTAGGAAGTTGTTCCACTACCTTAGATTCCTTACACTCACGACCCATCCCATCTTGTCTGACACAATATTCCACAACTCACATTCTCTGCATCTCCACGGTTTGGCCCTCTTGGTTCTCAACTATTTGGGACTCCACACTCACCTGCAACAATCCTCTCAAACTCCTCAGACAACTCTACTACTTTATTAATTCTCCTCTACCCAATAGGATTCTGGAAGATGCACCCTCATGATCTCTTCTACCCACTTCCTCTCAGTGGAAGAGATTTACACACCTTCTACCCAACCACATCTCTGTTGGAGGAAAATCAACATGATTACCATGGAACCAATGGCCTCTCAAGGCTTCTTCACTCTTCACAAAATTTGCACCCATGGTCCTGGTGGATACTCTCCATGCTCAGGATAACCTACTATGATACCAATTGATGCAAGAGGGTACTCCCCTCTGCCTAACATTCAAACACTCACCATGAAATGAAATACCCAACACAGTTCACCATGATTCAACATAATAGACAAAAAATAAATTTTCATTAATCCAAACAAAATATCATTACAATGGAAGGCCTTCATGGCCCCGCCTTTCACTGATCTCACTCCTCTGTTCTGTGACAACACTTTTTTGACATCCTACCATTCACATGGGAAAATCTTGTTCTTAGTCTGTTAATGTGCCATCAAATCCTCTGCCCCGAGTTCTCTTTCTATTCCCTTGAGCCCTTTGGCTTGTTCCCATATCTTCTCATATGTCTCTTTTCTTTCTTTTCCCCCCTTCCTCCTTTTTGGTCAGTTCATTTATTTCCTAGCCAAATGAAAGTTGCATTTCTGTTATTCCTTTGGAGAAAATCTATGGCTTACATAACATATTGTAGTCCCACCACACCTAGCAATGGTCGTGGAATAGAAATTTCCTTTAACTGACGTGCCAAACACTGACCACAATACCACAGAGTGTTCAGATCTTGGCCACAGGGTAGCGGTTCCTGCATGACTACGGACCTTTAGACCCCCCATTGTGCGATCACAGGGCCCCACACTACTGTGAGCCTTCCAACTGCATAATGCGGGTTAGTGATGCTTGAATAACCATCCAAGTTTAACCCACAATATCATCTAGGTAATTGATATTTTGACTGCAGGGTAGTGGTTAATGGCTAAATGAACACAGTATACTCTGCCAACCCGCTAAGGACAAACCAGGAACCTGCGGGGGTGTGGTAAGTCACCTTTCAACCCAAGAAAAAAATCACTTGTCACCATTGCTGATGAAAATTGATCCTTTCCATTCTAGTCGATGTCTGTGTTGAGAGAGGCCAAAATAGAGCCAAAGCAAACTAAAACTGAAGCAACCAATTAGAAATATTTTTTGGGTGATGAGGATTGCTTGTTCGCCCAGGATGCTCCTACATCAATAAATCTTGTAATGTAATGACTTTGTCTTGTATTTTGAAAATTTAGACTTGATCCCATGTGAACTTTGGAGTATCATGGTTTTTTCACCTCTATTTCTGAAAAATATATAACATTATCATTTTTAAACAAGTAATGTAGGTGATTATTGAATTTTAAAAAAACTAGCGATAAGAGTCATGGAATGTATCTTAAATGACTTTCATAATTAAAATAAAATAATATAAATTTCTTCAACCAACATATAATAAAAAATTGCCACTCAGTCGCAACCACTTGCCTTTGTAGTATTGCAATAGAAGTATTGAGTAACATAGTTGAAGTTGAATTTTTTCTTAGAATTAATATAATAAATATAAATAAAATAAAACAAATGCATAATTGGTAAGGATTGTGTTAGCCCAGAATGTTAATGTGTTAGCAAATGCGACATTGGAATTAAGGACTGAAGGTTGGGTCAACTTTCTACGCACATTCTTTGATCCAGAAATGGTGATAGAGGAGGAGGAGCCCGGTGAGGGAACGAATGCCGAATCATCCAACCAGCGCAAGGAGGCTTTGAGGAACTTTATGGCGGATGCTTGGGAGACCTCTTCCAGAGTGGGGTGAAAAACACAAACCTGGACACCTTCTCCCGTTTCAAGGCCTCAGAGATGTCTTGGCTTGGTGATGGGAGCCTCCAAAGGCTTATAATCCTGGGCAGTTTCTTGACGATGATACACCAGGCTTTGGGTTTGTAAGCAATGCGAAGGAGGTTAAGTTTGTACATGTTTCTTTTTTGCTATGAAGTATGGATTGCTACAAAGCTCTCTCCCTTTGGCTTATGGGCTTTGGGCTTTGATGTCAGGATGTAATTTGAGAGCTACCCCCTTGTCTTGGTAGCACTTACCTTAATAAAAAAAATGCATAATAAATATGTTTAATATGTTTTATACCCAATATTTTTTTATAAAATTAGAATTATTTTTAAATTAGATAGTGAAACTCAATGGATAGGAAATTAGAATAATTAGAAGATAACTTGGTGTGTAAGTTATGTAAAACATCTAGAAGTTTGCATAGTTAATTGTGGATCTCATTATAAATCTCTTCATTAATTTATAATTAAAAATTGATTATTATAATTACTTTAATAAATAGAAAATTATTTCATGAGAAAAAATCACATTATTTTTATAAATATAAATATAATTATATTATATTATATTATATTTATAATCAATAATTTTTTGGAAATATAAAAATTCATACATTAATTACATAATTAATAATTATTATAATACATATCAATTTTTTATTATACTGATACTATAACTAGTATAGATATCTTAAAAACGTATATTTTAAAATAAATATATTAAATAATATAATATTATTAATAATTATTATAATATTTTAGTGAATGTCATTTTGAACACTTAATTTTAAAATGAAGATATATTATTTGGAATAAATAAAAATACATGATAAAAAATATATTTTATAAAATTTTAAGTATTATTTTATTGAGTAGCATAATTGAAGTTGAATTTTTCCTTAGAATTAATATAATAAATATAAATAAAATAAAATAAATGCATGATAATAAATATATGATATATATTATACCCATAAAAAAAATGAAATTAATAAAATTAGAATTATTTTTAAATTAGATAGTAAAACTCAATGGATGAGAAATTGGAATAATTAGAAGATAACTTGGTGTGTAAGTTATATAGAACATATAGACGTTTGCATAATTAATTGTGGATCTAATTATAAATCACTTTATTAATTTATAATTAAAAATTGTTTATTATAATTACTTCAATAAATATAAAATTATTTCATGACAAAAAAATCACATTATTTTTATAAATATAAATGCAATATAATTATATTTATATTATTTTTATAATCAATAATTTATTGGAAATATTAACATTCATACATTAATTACATAAATTATAATACATATCAATATTTTATTATACTAATACTATAACTAGTATAGACATCTTAAATATATATATTTTAAAATAAATATATTATATAATATAATATTATTAATATTTATTATAATATTTTAGTGGATGTCATTTTGAATATTTAATTTTAAAATGAACGTATTTTATTTGGAATAAATAAAAATACATGATAAAAAATACATTTTTTAATTATTTTAAGGGTAAACTCTTTTCACTCGAAACTATGAACGGGTGAAGTCACAAACAAGGGACCTCATCCTCAATTTAAGCATCCAACAATTACACCCTAATGGGAATTGAACCTTGATGGAAAGAACAAAGTCACAACATAACCATCATACTATGCCACTATTGACATAACTTTTTAATTATATTTAAATTAGATAGTCAAATTTATATTAATGAATGGGGAGAAGATATATTATTCAAAATTTTTAAGAATTTGTTGAGTTAATTAAGAAACTAATTAAAAATAAATTTCTTTATAAATAATTAAATATAAATGAAAAGTAAATATATGAAATTAATTAAAAATTACTTCATAAAAAACAAGCTCAAAAACTCTTTATCTAAACTGATTTTATTGTCATCATAAATTTAGTATTTGTTGGGAAGGTTAAGCATGTGCAATACTTTATAAATAAATAAAGATGAAATTGACATTGCTTTATATCAATTTAGTTTGTGTTGGTAGAGAATCTATAAAATGCATCTTTATAAATAAAATGATGAAACTCCTTTGGTTCCTAACCCTTAGCTCGATGATTAGATCAAGTTTTACCCATCCTATATTTGGAAGTATTTTTATTACTTTTTAATAAATTTAGTCTATGTTGGGGGCACCTAATATATGAACCACTCTAGTTCCCATTTTATAGTGTGCTAGTAGAGATAGAGAGCACATAGAGTCGTTGTCTAAGGATTTCTAAAATTACTTGCAAATAGCTTCATGTAGGATCATCAATCACAATAAGAATATTAAGAATGTACAATGTGGCTCCAATCTAAGTCTATGTTAAAATAATTTTGTGATCTCAAACCAAAAATAAAATTACAAGACTTTTCAACAAAAAAACAAAATATAAAAGTGCAACAATGACAATTGTAGTAATTCCAATACGAGACCAATTTAATGTAATTTTTTATTTTTATTTTTATTTTTAATTTTTTTTTTAAAAAACAGGGTAAAAACTTTATTGAAAATCAGAAGAGAAGATTACAAAAAAATTAGGCCACAAAGACCCGCCAACAGCAACATAGCAACACACATCAGCCTTCCTCATTGTGACCCTCCCCATCTTTAACCAGAATCCCTTCTAAATCCTGGCGGAGCTCCTGGGGAACTTGCTCCCACCCATCAATCTTCCAACCGAGAAGATTCTCAGAAGCCCACTTAGCCAAACAATCAGCGGCCCTATTCCACTCCCGAGGAATATGGACAAAGGATATAAACTCCATCAAAGAACTAATCTGTAAAATCTGTTGCACCATTCCAGCCAGCTGCCAGCTAACATCAGACACCGTCCGATTATTTATCAAACCAATCAGAACCTGAGAATCAGATTCACAAATAACCCTGCGCCAACCCAAATCATAAGCCCTCTCAAGAGCATAGAGAATCGCCAAACCTTCCATAAGGTTGATAGATTGCTCCCCTTCGTGAGCAGAGAAGAAGAAAACCACAGAGCCCGAAGAATCCCGACCAACTCCACCAATTCCAGCAGGACCTGGATTGCCTCTTGAAGAACCATCAGTATTGATCTTCAAGATTCCATCCGGAGGGGGCAACCACCTGCCCAACCTTTGGACTTTTTGTTTCCCCCTCCTTCCCCTCTTGACGCAAGCCGAAGCTGAAGACAACCCCTGGATTCCAAGTCTCTCCACCTTCTCAGCGTCCCCTTTGTCTAAAGGGAAAACCACCTCACACTTAGCTTCCACCGTCTCCTGAATCATAGCCCTTACTCTTTGCCAAACTTGTTGGAATATCAACCTTTCACCCCGAAAAATTCTTCGATTTCGTTCTAGCCAGATCTGCCACAATATGAATGTAGGACCTACATACCACACCTCCTGCAGGAAAGAGGTCCCAGAAGGAGGTCTACCAACACTGTTCCAAAACTCCACCAGTGAAGAGGCATGAACACACGGGATTCTCCAGGCCTCCCACCAAATATGCCAAAGATGCAAAACAAAGGGGCACCGAAAAAACAAGTGGGAAGAATCCTCCTCCGCTGCCCCGCACAAAACACAAATAGAAGGGCCTTGAAACCCCCTCTTCTGAATATTGTCCCACGTCAAGCACCTGTTCCAGGCCAAGGTCCAAAGAAAGCAATTACACTTTGGCCAGGAGAACTTATTCCACACTCTCTTCCACCAGTGAACCTCCCCCCCTCAAGCCTGTGAGATAACAATCTCTGATATCCAGAAGCAATAGTAAAGACACCCTTAGGATTAGGAGACCATGAAAGAACATCCTTCTCCTGCAGGGAACTACATTTCCTGTTGGAGAGGATTTTGTGCAACTCAGCACAGTCCTCCTCCATACCAACATCAGGCCACTCGCCAGGGCTCTTCCATCTCACCATTCTCAGCTGATCTCGGGTAGAGAAGGACTTAAAATCACTCACCCTTGACCAACCAGCTTCGAGGAACCGCTGGCATAAAATTACCAAGTTCGGAAACTGGGAAAGAATGGGGGGAAAACCATCCCAAGAATCAGACCAGAAGAGAGCTTCCGTCCCCCTTTTGCAAATCCAAAAAAGGCCATCCTTTATGAGATCAGCCCCTTTCTTGAGAGTACCCCAAATCACCGAACCTTTCCCCCTCAAGGAGTACCGGGGAATATCACACTGAGGGATCCCTGGAAAATACTTATGAGATAAAATTCTAGCCCAGAGATGATCCTGCTCCACACACCAGCGCCAATACAACTTAGCAGCTTGAGCCACGCTGGACAACAAAGACTGCCTTAAACCAAGCCCTCCGAACTGCTTCGGGCTACAAACAGTATCCCACTTGACAAGACTCCATTTGGAAGACTGTAGGCTACCAGCCCATAAAAACTGCCTAGCAAGAGAATCCAACTCCTTAATGAAACTCACCGGGGCAACCTGGATCATGCACCTGTAGATGGGGAGAGCCTGCACCACAGACTTGAGCAACTGAACACGCCCAGCAAAGGACAGCCATCTGTGGGTCCAATGATTAACCTTCACACGAAATTTATCCAATATATTTTGCCAAGAATCCCTATGAGGTCTTCCAACAGAGATCGGAATACCAAGGTAGGTCAAGGGGAGAGACCCAATCTGAAATCTCAAAATGTGAGCAATCCTCCTCTGAATGGGCTCAGGAGTGTTAAAGAAAAAGATGGAGGACTTTTCCTCATTGATCAATTGGCCCGAGGCATTAAGATAAACATCCAACACTTTACGCATATTAGTAGCTTCCCTGATAGACGCCAGACCCATCAAAGCTGTGTCATCCACAAACTGCAAATGAGACTGCGAAGGTAAGCCACCATTCCATCTCCATCCCGAAATAAGCCCCAGCTCCACATGCCTTCTCATCAAGCGTCCCAGACCCTCGGCAAGAAGGATAAACAAATAGGGAGAGAGGGGGTCTCCCTGGCGCAAACCCCGAGACGCACCAAAAAGCTCTGAGTGCTCACCATTGATTAACACAGAAAAGGAAGTTGTAGTAACACAGCTCATTACCCATCTAATCCAATCCTCTCCAAAACCAAAAGCGCCAAGAATCTTCTGAAGGAAGGACCACTGAACTCTGTCATAAGCCTTAGCCATATCCAATTTGATAAACATTGCCTTAACCTTGGAAGTGGCCATAGAATGGATAGTTTCAGTAGCAATCACCACCCCATCCAAAATTTGCCGACCCTCCACAAAACCGCCCTGTTCCTCAGAAATCAACACTGAAAGCCACTTTTTCAACCTGTCAGCCATCAATTTAGAGATAATTTTATAAATCACATTGCACAGAGAGATAGGCCGAAATTGCGTTAACCTATCAGCACCCTCACACTTGGGAATGAGAGCTAGGAAGGTGGAATTGAGAGCCCGTAGCATTTGCTTATTTGATTGAGACTCCTGCACAACTGCTAACAAGTCCAATTTGATAATATCCCAGAACTCTTGGAAGAACTCAATCGGAAAGCCATCCGGGCCAGGGGCTTTCCCCTTCTTCATCTGAAACACTATACCCTCCAGTTCATCAAGCGAGATGTCACTCATAAGATGCTCATTCATTTCTCTAGAAACAAGAGAAGGGATACACGATAGGACTTGAATTTCCTCATCGAAACTCCTTCGCTCCTCCTCCTTGAATAAAGAAGCAAAGTATTGAACTGCTTCGTTAGAGATCTCCTGAGAGGAGGAAAGCTGCTCACCCCTGTCATTCACTAAAACAGAAATAGAGTTGCCATGTCTCCTGGCTTTCACCGAATTGAAGAAGAAGGCAGTATTCTTATCTCCTTCCAGTAACCAATCAACCCGGGCCTTTTGTTTCCAAAAAATTTCTTCCCTTAGCTCACACTCCTCCAACAGCTTCAGAGCCTTGGCTTCTTCCAAAAGCAGCACTTCAGTCATCCCATCCTCCCTAATCATCCTCGTAATACCAGCCAACTCTGCCTGAGCAGCAGCCTTAGCATGGAAAATGTTTCCAAAGCAATGTCGATTCCATCGTTTGAGTTGATACTTGACAAATTGAAGTAACTTAGCAAAAGTATACATTTTAGTACCATAGGAAGGTCTACCATACCTCCACCATTCAGCCACGTAGTCATGAAGAGAGGGATCCCTAAGCCACATAAGCTGGAATTTAAAAGGAGGAGACCGAGGCACACGAGCCGAAGAGATCGCGAGCTTGATAGGCCAGTGATCTGAACCCCTCCAGTCCAAAATTTCAGACATAGAGGACCACAAACCACCAACCCAGTAACAAGAAACCAGAAAATGATCAAGACGCTCAGCAATGCAATCCTCCCCAATCCTCCGATTAGTCCAAGTGAACTGGCCATTACTAGGCTTGATATCAACCAGATTTAGAGCTGAAATGTTATCCTGAAGGAGAAGAGCAGAAGGCTCCAGCCTCGCAATACCACCCCGTTTCTCATCCAACTTAGAGATAGCATTAAAATCCCCCGCCATTATCCATGGATGGTAAGGAGCCATACTTCTAACAAACCTGATATGGGTCCACAATAATTGCTTACCATGAAGCTCAGGAGGCGCATAAATATTGGAGAAAAATATAGCCTCCCCTGACTCAAAGCAGGAAGCAATCATGGAGAGAGATGACTTGGAGGACATCCACCAAAGAGGAGAAATCTTCTGAGGATTCCATAAACAAGCCACTCCCCCAGAAGCCCCCTGCGTGCCAATACATTGGCACTCACCATTCCCCCACAGCTTAGGCATCAAACCAAACATACTTTCAACCGACAGCTTAGTCTCCTGGAGAAAGAGCACATCAGGAGATTGACTTCTAACCAAATCACGAACAGCTTTTTGTCGAGGGCCACTGTTCAAGCCCCTTACATTCCAAGATAAAACAATCATTTCAAGGGGCTCGAAAAAAGAGAATCCAAGGTCTTAACCGACCCTGACTCCACCAAGTTCTCCCCTATCATTTTGATCTTTTCCACATCCTTCTTCCTGCCAAGCTTAGAGACCTTTTCCGTCCCACCTTTTTTTAGATCCTTCTGAAGAATTCCCAAATGAGAAGACAACTTATTACTCTTACCTAACTCCGAGCCCGAACCCCGAGAGTGGTGGGCCGAAGCGTCTTTGCTTTTTTCTGGAACAACAACACAACTTGGTTCCTCCGGAGCCCTCAACTGATGGTTTGATTCCAAAATCCCAGTCTCCTCAACTTGTGGAGCACAAAGAACCTCTGAATAGAGCCCTTCAAGCCCTAGATCTTTCCCATCCTGCACTACATTTGGTAAACCCGTATGCACCTCCTGCTGAGAAACTTGCACTATCCGAATAGGAGACCCATGCTGTTCAACTTCCATAGTCCCTTGATCCAAGTCCACCAAACCCGGATTCACTTCCTGCTGACTAAAATCATCCAATACCTCGAATCTATTAAAAGTGTCCTCTTCTTGTCTTTCTTTGAGAGTCCTCTTCTGCCCCTTATTTCTATTCCGATTCCTGACCGGAATAAAACCACCCTCCCCGGCACCACCTTCCAGAATAGGACCCTTACCCTTATCCAACCCAGAAGGATTCTTAGGAGGCTGTGAAGCATTAGTCTCCAAAGGCTTGGCCCTTGGACATCTACGCAGTAAGTGGCCATATTCATGACACAACCGACATCTAAAGGGTAAGGTCTCATAATCAAGTTGTTGAACCCATGAGTGAGAGCCTGCACTCACTTCAAGAGAATCTGGCAAAGGTTTACTTAAATCAATTTCCACACAGAATCGAGCAAATGTCATTACCTTTTTGAACTGCGTCTGCTGCGACGAACCAACGGGTTTACCAAGCATTGAGGCAAGAAGATGCAGAACATCTTCACGCCAGCACTCGACCGGTAGCCTTGGCAATCTGACCCAGACTGGAACTCGACTAGGAATCTCCTCGGCCGGATTGAATCCCGCATGCCATGGCTTGATAAACAAGCCCACCTGATTGTAAAAATAAGGGCCTCCTTCAAAAACCTTGATCCTATCTGCCATGCAATCAAACGTGACCATGAAATAGTTATTGGCTAGGAGCCGAATCTCCATCTCTCCTACCGGCATCCAAGTCCTCCTGGCCCAGGACTCCAAAAATTGCAACGAAATTTTCAAACCCAAAAATTTGCAGTACAATGAATGGCGTGAGTAGTACTCAATATCTTCAGCGAGCATCTCCATCGGGATCACCACATTCGGCCTCTCTTTACACCTTTCGAGGCATCCATTAATCTTGGGTACACGAAACCCTCCTGACGAACCAACCTCATTCTTCTCCAAATTCTGAGAAAATAAACTATTATCATGAAGACGAGCCTCCGAAGGAAAGGGATTCGAGCCAAGAGCGGCACGGAAATCCAGCTTAGTTCCCTCCCCCGAAGGTTCCCCAAGCTCCATTGGGGAAAGGAAGAGGCACTACCCAAACCCACACCCTTCAGCTAAAAGCACACCACTGACCACTTGGAAAAACCCCACACCAAGCCAGCTCCAACCCCAGACAAAGCTCCACACCCCACACCAAACCCCACCTTCCACCAAGCAAGCAAATCCGACACCCTACACTCCCCAACCACGGCCAAAAGCCTGGCCGCACGCACCAAACACCAGAGAAAAGGGAAGGAGAATGGCCGCGGGCAAAAGAGACCCCCAGCCACCGAACGCCCCCCAAACCCACCCACTAAAACACCAGAAGAAACGCCCCCCTAGCACGCATGCAACACCCCACCCACTCAGCGCAGAGACAGAAAAAAGCAGGAAAAGAGCTAGGGCGTAGGTGTTCTAGCTCACATCTAAGAGCACAAGAGCCATCTCGGGCTCCCCATCAAGGTGATAATAATCTCTAATTTAATGTAATTTGAAATATGTTACATTATATAATTATTTATACATATACAAATTTATTTATAGTAACTCTTGAATGGTCATTCTTTTTTATTTTATTTTTATCTTTTACATGTAATGGAATACTTGTAAACATGTCAGTAAAGACTCTGTTGTGTTGTATCTAATCAATGATCCTCTTAGCTCATTGCTTTAACTCCATGAATCAACCCCCCTCAATTGGATATGGAAAGCATGGAAAATGGTCTCACCAAAATTATCTTGGTCTAACTAGTCCTTCAACCATGGGCTTAGTTTTGCATCCTCCTTAATTTGGTGGAATTGATTGATTCAAGAAAATAACCTATCTCTTGCCAGGATTCATAAGATGAAAGCTAAGAATCTTTTCAAGAAAGGTATCCAAGTGTTCAATGACTTATGGGATCCTACCAGTTTCACATAGAAATCATGGGAACAACTTAGGATTTGGTTTGAGCTTAATAGCAAAGACCTTGAGCCCACTATTTTGGAAATCCAAAATATGGTCCCTCCTAATCTCTCTATTCTCATGGCCACTAGTTGTCACTCTAGTTTTTTCAAACATTGGAGGTGGCCTAATGGTAATTGTATCTAAAATTTTCCTCTCAAGGTCTTTTATAAGCAGTTGAATCCTTTCTTGTCTCTTTCAAGATGAATTATTTCTATTTGAAGGTGTAACTTTAGAAGATCCAAGTGGAATAAACTCAACATGTAAATTTGGAAATCCAAAGTAGACACACAATCCTAACTCATAGCCTGAAAACTTCTGCATGCCAAAATATCGGTAGGAGTCCATCTTAAATTCATTATCCCACACCCCTTATCCTTTTTATTTTAAGTTTGTGTTAGTGTATACATTAATGCTTGCATATATGCAGGCTGACCTAAGCCTACTTAGGAATTAATTGTGCAAACAATATGAATTATTGGAATTCTTGGATATTTTCGTCATGAGCTGCCCAACTAATTTATAGCTTGGAGAGGTGTCGATACACTTCAACACCTCATGCTTGGATATTTTTCCTTTATATATTGATCCCTAACTATCTAATATTTACATCGACATCGACATTATGCAACTTATATGATATTGCGCTTGCTATAAATCTCTATGGTTTGTTTGAGTTCACATGGTATCAGAGCCGTGCAGGATTTTAGCAAGCCGTAAAGGTGATATAAACTGCTCAAATCCCAGAGATCTTGGTGTTGAATTCTCTGCCTCTCAAGTCCAATGTTATCTTCAAGGAGGATGCTCAAAAGTTAGTGAATATCTTCATGAGGGTGTGGGTTAATTTCTGTGCAAGTTTGTTGAATTTAACCAAATCACAGTGGTTTCTATGCAGGTGCGATTTGTCTTTTCTTGGTGTTGAGAGTGTGATTTGTCTATAGGCCGAGATCTGTTGGTAGGAGGTACGAATTGGGTGTGATTGGGCGCAACGTGTTAACCCCAAACCATCTCGCATTTCATCTTCAAGCCGAGTTCATCACTGCGACTTGTAATATTTTCCCCTTTTTTTGGTGTTTTTTTAATCTATATTTTTCTTGTTGTGCATGGTTTATAAGTTGCGAAGGCTTGGGTATGTGTGCGTTGATTTAATCAGGTAGGAGCGGATCTTGACCATCGGAGGCTGCAGGGCCTATTGGGGCATGATTTCCCTGTACATTCCATGTATATCCTTTGTGCTGGCGTGATTCTCCTGCGCATTTCTCTTGCCGTGTATTCTCCGATCTGAGCTTTATCCAATCACTGTGGTTCATAGCCCTATCTGTCTGTACACTACTCATGATTCATTTGTGCATATAGCAGGGGGTGACGTTGTTTGCAGATGGCATATTGAAGGGTGAAGGACATCAATTTTGGGCAGCAATCTTAATTTTGTTTTCTTTCCTCTCTTTTCTGACAATTTTGCACTAATTTAATTTTCCAAAAATCTAGAAAATTTATTTGCAAGGAGGATTAATTTTGTAAAGGGTGAAGTCTTCAAAGTGTAATAAATTTTGCACTATAACTCAGATTTGAGTTCCATTTTTTTTTTACAAAAGTACATCTTTTTTCGCCATGAATTCATGGAGCACAAAATCACACTCATTTTATAAAGTGCCTATTTTTGTCTTTTTTGGGTCAGTTACAAACACTCCTTTTAGAAAGTGCCAAATTGAGGGGGAAAACAAAAATAATCAAGGGGGGTGTTGTGTGTGGTTCATTTTCACACTTCCTTAAGAAGTGATTGTGTTTGTTGTGTTTTTTCACTTCTGTACACATTTTTAAGTTCTTCATTTCCGCATTTCTACAAGTAATTATCTAAGTCAAAGTAGTATGGAATCTAATGATATTATAGTGCCCTTAACACCATTCAATTATCATGATTGGAAGATGAAAGAAATTCTTGTACTTGGGTGATCCCACAATACTGGTTTACAATTTTTGTCTAAATTAGACACTAAACTGATTTTTTCTAACTAAATCTTCACTTTCGGGCACCTATAGCGGCTAAACCGTGAGGAATTTGAAGATGATACAAATTAGTGATTTGTGACATTTTGTCTGTGGATTCTAAATATATTTTTTTCAAAATTTTTGGAATTAGATTGCACTTCTTTTTCCATCTGATTCGAAAACTAGATTTTTCAGTAAACACCATTTTTAAGGAGTGATGCTCACCGTAAACAACATAATTTTTTTTCCATGAAGGATAAAATTCTAATTTTGTCAAGCTTAGATTTGTAACTATGATATCTAGTGCTTTCATTTGGTTTCATAATGTTTTATTGAATATTTTTTCTTTAATCAAGTTTCGAAGTCAAACTAATTACAATTGAGACATAGGTGAACCGTCTACAACATAACTTTTTTTGTATGTATCGAAATTCAATTTTTTGTGGTTGGATCAAGGACTTCAATATCTAGTGCACTGATATTTTTCAATTTTTTTTGATAATCTGCTATTTTTACACTTGCAGAACATAGAGCTTTATTTTTAGTGAAAAACCTATGTTTAATCAAACTAAAAAAATAAATACATAATAAAACCAAAACATATTAAAATTATATTCATTGGATAGCTCGTTCTGAGGACTACCATCATCCAGTTGGGGTTGTGAATTATCCTCTATTTTCATCCTCAATTCAAACTTCAAAGGGAAAAATTTTGGAGAAATTTGGTGCCAGAGGGGGAGAAGGGGGGAAAATGGGGGTTCGAATGAACCTAGGTTTGAGCGAACCCACCTTGGATGTTCGCTAGAACTAGGGTTCAAGCGAACCCCCCTTCCACTAAGTTTACCTTTGTTTTTCATTTTGGGAAATGTGGAATATGGTGGGACCCAACATTAATAGGTTCGTTCGAAGGGGGGTTCAAGCGAACCCCCTTTGGGTTCACTCAAACTAGAAGTTCGTTGGAACCCCCAAAAGCCCAAATTTTATCCATGGGGGAATTTTTTGCAAGTTTCCTTTCTCATTGGAATTGTAAACCAGTTTTGTGGGTTTACTCACTTAAGAACAAAGGCTTATATAGGGTAACTATGAGAACAAAAAAAAAACCTACTACAGCTAAAGACATTTTTTTTTCAATGTGTGATGAAGCATTTGGCATCCTATGTCTAAATTTATCTCCTGATTTGTTGTTCCATGTTGAGAACTTGAAAACACCCAACTAAGTTTGGGAAGGTCTTAACAAACTATTTGGGAAAATAGATGAACTTAGAAGCCACGAGTTAGAAAAACAACTCTTAGGTCTTAGTCCTAGGAATTTCTCAACTTTACAAGAATTTTTTAGTAAGTTTAAATCCTTGAAGTTGCACTTAAAAGATTGTGGAATTGACAAGAAAGAGGATCAATTAATCCTTTATGTACTTTCCAAGCTAGGTCCTGAACTTTCTGTGTTTGTATTAACTTTCTACTCTACTAAAAGGGCTCTTGGAGCCTCATGGTCAATGCCCACACTTGATAAATTTATTGCTCACGTCACAAGGGAGCAAGAAAAGTTAATTCAAATGGGTACTTTGAAGTCTACTAAACCTCAAGCCCTACTTGTAGGGAATGAAACACACCAAACTTCAAAAGGGGAGAAGAAGAACACTAAAAAGGACAAGGAAGTTAAGAAAGAAAGAAAAATTGACAAAGTTCTCCAAAAAGGACTCTCAAGGTAAAAAGATAGTTGCATGTGTCTTTTGTAAAAATATTGGACATGATGAACATCAATGCATGAAGAAAAAAATTAAGTTCTACAACAAATTCTCAAAAAGAAAAATATAGGGCTACCTGATTCTATCAAGGCATCTTCATCAAATCAAGATAATACTAAGGAAAAAGAAAATCAAAGGGAAAAGCCTTAGTTGCTAAAGAATCTTTATCTCCACCATGGATTCTAGACTTTGGTGCTTCACACCATATGGGTTCTTCACAGGTTTTCTTTTCATCCTTAGAATCATCAAGTATGTCCGCAATCACCTTAGGTGATGATACTCCGACATTGGTAAAAAGGAGAGGGTCTATTGAAGTTGAAAGAGGAACATTTGAAAATGTTCTAAATGTACCTTTACTATCAACTAATCTCCTTTCAGTGTATCAAATAAATCATTTAGGGAAGGGCATGAGAGTACACTTCTCTCCAGATTCAGTTGAGATAAGAGAATTACAAAACAACAATTTGGTAGCAATAGGAGAGGCAAATCACCAATCCAGATTATATACCTTCTCTAATTTTTCCATAGATATTTCTCCAAAAGTAGTACTAACTCATTCAGATGAAGTTAGAAAACTATGGAATGAGCGGTTTGGACATCTTAACTACTGCTATCTTGAAAAACTATGTCAACGGAATATGGTTAAGGGATTACCTAAGGTTAAATTTTTTAAAGGGATTTGTGAGGGTTGTGTACTTGGCAAGCATCCATAAGCAAAATTTGACAAAGGTGAATCATGGATGACAACACAAGTTTTAGAACTTGTTCATAGTGATGTTTCAGGGGATTTTCCCTATCCATCTTTTACAAAGGCTAGATATATTCTCACCTTCATTGATGATTTCTCATGTTTTACATGGGTCTACTTTCTCAGGCGAAATTCAAAAGTGTTTGATTCTTTTCAAGATTTCAAAGCTCTTGTCAAAAAACAATTAGGGAAAGTCATCAAGGTTCTTCGAACAGATAATGGGAGAAAATATGTCAACAATAGTTTTGAGTAGTTTTGTATCAGAGGGGATAGATTTGTAGCGCACAGTTCCTTATACCCAACAAAAAAATGGTGTTGTAGAACAAAAAAATAGATCTTTAAAAGAGATGGCTAATTGTATGATTCACTCTAAGGGCCTCACACCATCATATTGGGTAGAAGCAATCAACTGTGCATGTTACATGTACAAAATAGAGTTCCACATAAAGCCTTAAAGGGTATCATCCCCTTTGAAGCTTGGAAAGGATGGAAACCAACAGTTTATCATTTCATATTTTTTGGTTCTCATGCCATGGCATGCATTCCAAAAGAAAAATGCAAGGCTATGGACCCACAATCCAAACCTTGCATCTTTGTCTAGGATATCCAGATGGTGTAAAAGGCTATTGCCTACTCCACCGTACCACACATGAGTTGTTTATTGAGAGAAGTGTCAAGTTCCAAGAAACATCTCTTGAAACTATACTTGACACTTCTCAACATATTGTGGACTCTTCAAATCTTGATTACAGTACTGATGATTCACATCATTCTCAACAGATTCGTAGTGTAGTATCTTCTTCTTCTTCCAGTTCTCACAATGATGAAGGTCGTTTTCATCTAGTTTAGGGATTGTATTAGAAGTTGATATATCTGCACCAGACTCACCCACATCTTACACAATACATAGGAAAGATACAGGGGTACATGATTCAGCAGATGACAGACTGATTCAAGTAGATTTTTAGGGGGGGCCACATGCCTTCTTTGCTCCAGTTTCTGATCCACATAAATTCTAAGAGGCATCAGGCATACCAGAGTGGGATATTGCTATGGATGAGGAATATGATTCCTTTATTAGAAATCACACTTGGGATTTGACTTCACTTCCTAAGGGAAGGAAGATAGTTCGATGTAGGTACATATATCAAACTAAATTTTTTGTAGATGGGTCAGTTGATAAGTACAAAGCATGACTAGTAGCCAATGGTTTTTCACAAGTTGCAAGCATTGACTATACAGAAACATTTGTACCAATTGCTAAGATGACTTCCATTAGAATCACACTTGTTATAGCCGCATCACATGGATGGGATGTACATCAGATGGATGTGAAGATTGCATTTCTTCACGGAGACCTTCAGGAGGAAATCTACATGGAACAACCACTAGGGTTTGTTTAGGATTCATCTTTAGTTTGTAGACTTAGGAAATCTCTCTATGGCCTCAAAAAAGCTCCTAGAGCTTGGTATGCCAAGATGGACTCCTACCTCCTATCTTTAGGTTTTACTAGATTTCATTTCAATCCTAATGTGTATCTATTGCAATAGGATGATTCAATTTTGATACTAGTTCTATATGTTGATGATCTTTTGATTACTGGGAGTACTTCATCTACCATTGTAGCAGTGAAGACATCACTTCAGGATAGATTTGACATTACATACTTGGGTTTATTGCACTATTTCCTTGGAATCGAGATTTCACAGTCAACTTTAGGGATTACTCTTACACAACCCAAGTATACTCTTGATCTACTTGCACAATTTCATATGACTACTTGCAAACCATCTCTGACTCCCTTTCTTTCTGGAGTCAAGCTTGAGACTT
>VDFB02117731.1:0-11705 GCA_007258455.2 Sequoia sempervirens | reverse complement strand
GGAAAAAATAAAACAATGAAATGTGCATGTCTTTAAGAACATTTTTCAACAAAAGGAAGTTGTTTTAAAGCAGTTATAAGATATAAATGAACACATTCTCTCAAGGTTTAACTCCAAAAACTTTTGAGTAGCAGAAGATATTGCAGGAAGAATGGACATAATTGGTGGTGAGAGGAAATTTATTAGAGGCAAAAATCACGCGAACTTTGGTTGAAAGAGGGAGACAAAAATACAATTTTTTTTCACATATCCGGTCAAATAAAGGTAGTGAAAAGTTCAATCTTCTCAATACATGATCTAGCTCAATAGTAACATGGATGGAAAATGAAGAAGATATTAAAAAAAAGAGGTTAATTTTTTTTCAAATTTATTGGCAGCACTGGTAGTCCAGTCGTCTTAGATTGCAAAGGAAAGGGAGGAGATGTTAGAAGCTATTCCAATGCTAATTTCTCAGGAAGAAAATGCACAACTCTTAAAACCATTCACACTGAAGAAGTGGAAATCAATAGTTTTTCCTTACCAATTTAAAAGTCTCTGTGGACTGCATGGGTTCAGAGCTATCTTTTCTTAAATGTTGGGATTTCATAGGAAATGACCTCTCCTCAAGGCTTTGGAAGAGTCTAGAAGCCTGTGCACCATGCTAAAACAAATTTAATGTAACAATACATAACTTTAATACAAAAGGTAAAGACACCCAAATCTTTTCAATCTAACCTATATCTCTTTGCAATACAGCTTATGTAAAAGATTTTTACAAAAGCTATATATCTCTGGTTTCTTCCTCTAATTCCTAGAATAATATCAGAAGAGCAAGGGGGATTCGTTCTAGGTATGGAAACAACAGAAGGAGCCCTGGTAGCTCATGAGGTCTTACACTCTATTTCCTCACACAACCTTTCTTCTTTGATCATTAAGTTAGACATGATGAAAGCATATGATAGAGTGGATTGTTGGTGTAATTATTATTTAATTATACTCAGCATAAGCTTTACTTAGGCATACATTTAATTAAATTCCCTAGGTTGCACTTTACTAGGAAGTTAGTTTAATAAATGGCCACTTTCCACATGTGTTTAGGAGATAAGATTCTTCTAGAATAAGCTTCTACTTTAGCATAATATTTAATTAATTCCTAGGTTGCATTTACTAGGCAATTAGTTAATAATGGGGTCATCCCTCTTTTTATGTATTTAGGAGATAAGATTCTTCTAGAATATCATCTAGAACGTATCTTAATCAATTCATCATTCCCTAGGTAGTTAGTTAGGGCTAACATGTTGTCACATGTTGTCAGATCAAGACACATGTTAGCATCACAATGCATACTACATTTTACTCTTGCCTATATATACAAGGCATTTGTACATTGTTTAACATATTAGTTAGATAATAGAATCTCAATTTGCATGCCTAAGTTGCAACACTTTCTTTGTGGGTGAATGTCTTCTTGGAAAAGGTCCTCTTGAAGGCTACAACTTCATAGGGACATTGTGCATCCATAATTCCTTGCACAGATTGACTTTTGGTACAAGTGTTGAAAATATTTGGTTTTGACAAAAGTGGTGCAAATCGATTTTATCATGTTTGGTAGGAGCAAAATTCTCAGTACTCATCAATGGTTCACTAGTAGGCTTCTTTGGTTCAACTCAAGGAGTAAGACAAGGAGACCTGTTATCACCTTTCCTTTTTATAATACTAGCAGAGGCTCTTAGCAGATTTGTCCATAAAGCCCACACTTAGGGATTATGGAAAGGAATTGACATTCCCTCAACTGGTGTCACAATAACTCACTCTTTATTTGTAGATGATACTATTTTGTTTGGTAAAACAACACTATTAAAGGCTACATAGATAAAAAAATATTGGATAATTATTCTCTTGCTTTAGGTCAAAAGATAAATGCAAGTAAATCAAAATTATATATTTTCAATACTAAGGCAGGTTTAAAGAGACAAATTGTGAAACTCGTGGGCTTTCAAATTGCAAAGCTACCCTATAAGTATCTTAGGATACCATTTTTTACAAGAGAAAATATGGTTTCTTATTGGGATAAGATTATACGTAGCATACAATCCAGAATTGCTGCTTGGAAAGGGAGATGGTTATCATTGTCAAGGAGGATCTTAATGGTCAAAACAATACTATCAGCTATTCCTAACTATTATATGGTAGATAAGTAGGAGAAATGACAAAAGAAATAGGTCAATTATGACAAAAATTGAGAAGATAATTAGGAATTTTTTATGGAAAGGAAACTTAGATAATAAAAAGAAGATCCCTCTTATCTCATTAGAAAATATTTGTATGGAGGAGCTAAAAGATGGTGCAAGAATTCATAGCTTGTCAGCCAGGAATCTATCTCTAGGTGCCAAATTGGTTTGGCATATGTACTCAAAGCCCCAAGCTAAATGGTGTAGGATTATGCAAGCTAAATACTTGGATGGTGTATCTCCAAATAGGATCTTTACTATTTCAAATCCTCCGCAAGGGTCTACAATGTGGATTTTTTTTACTAAACTGCAAGAAAGTGATCACTCCTTTCATGACTTGGGAGATACATAATGGAGAACATACCCATTTTTAAAAGGACCCCTAGAATGGCTACCCACCTTTGAATACAATCCAAGACTTTCAAGCAACAAAGGATATTCTAATTCCAACATGGGAAGATAAAGTCTAGGATTATTTTGAAAGTATAGATGAATATACATGAAAAGTTGGAAAATTTTATCTCTCCTCCCAATACCAAATGAACAAAAGGAGATATTGGTTAGTATATTACGAGAAATAATTGTGTATAGTTCAGGTTGTGCATACAAGATTCTTTGAGCACCGTCTAAAATAGGAAACTATTCAGCCAAGCTGGGCTATAAGGCAGTTATGAGCAATGGTGTTTGTTGCAAACCTCAAAGGGTTTTATCTTTCTATTGGAACCCAATGGTATTGCCAAAGGAAGGATGCTTTGCATGGCTAGCATTAAAAAACAGGATCTTGACAAGTGATAGGCTTGCAAAGCTTGGCATCTTTGCCCAATTTAAATGTGTGTTGTTTGATGAGGCTACAAATGAGGTAAATCACCTATTTATACATTGTCCTTTTGCTTATACCTGTTGGTCATTCATTAAAAAAATTTAAATTGGTACTCTCCATTACTAAGTAACCTTTGGGAGCTATTTACATGTTGGCTGGTTCTATATAAGTCCTCTTTGTTTGCAAGCATCTAGAAAGTGATCCCATCAACAATGTTGTGGTGCATATGGTGGGAAAGAAATAGGGTAATTTTTATGAAAGAAAAAGCAAGTGTGGATCAAGAGTTACACAAGACAAAATCATCAATATCTGAGATAAAAAAATCTTATGTACATAAAAAATAATATTGGGTCCATATTTACAGACTGGGATTCAAAGATAATTCAACAATGGAGTAAACTGTCTCTTCCTTGATTCAAAGATAATTCAACAATGGAGTAAACTGTCTCTTCCTTTTAAAGGAAGTTTGCATCAAAATGCCAAACAAAAAGTAGATAGAAATAAGGTAGCATGGATCCCCCCTCCGATAGGCTAGAACAAGCTAAACTTTGACATAGCATCGAGAGGTAATCTTGGTGTTTTAGGGGCAGGAGTAGTCATTAGAGATTACAAAGGTTCACTCATTGGTGCTAAATCAATTCATCTTTCTTTTGTGACAAATAATCATGCTGAAGCTCAAGCTCTTTTATATAGATTGCAACTGGCCACATGCCTCAATATTAGGAATCTCTAGATAGAGGGTGATTCATTAATCATTATCAACGCCTGTAGAGAAAGAAGGATCCACAATTGGAGGTTGAACTATGTTCTTAAGCAAATTTGGAAACTAATTGATAGATTAGATGCTTTCCAAATCAAACATACATATAGAGAAGACAATCATCTCACATACTTGTTAGCAAATATAGGGTGCGATCAATAGTGGTTTGAGATCTTTTATGATAAGAGCTCAAACAATCTTACTAATGAGCTGGAAAACATAATAAAGCTGGAAAGTGTAGCTGATTTGGGCTTGATTTAGATTTTTTATTTCCAATTGGCACAGTTCCACATTGCAAGGTGTCAAATGTCTGCGAGTACGAGCACAAATTTAAGTGGCAAATCATTTCAAAAAATGAGATATGATCCAGGTGGCTAAACACAAGTCTTGTTGCAATTTCATGTACCTCAATTTGTTGAGCTGGTCGCTCGAAGCGGCGGCTACATGCATATTAGCATCATCCAAGGCGTATGCTGACAATTTTTTCAAAGCTAACATTTTTTTGTTTTTATAGGATAAAATTAAGAATTATTCAACCTCTCTTTGTAATGATGATTTACAATTTTCAAGGCATGGAGGAGTCATATGCATGCCAAATCAGGTTATCATGCGCCGAAGTGACAACATTCTTGATGAGGATTTATGTCATATGTGTACCTATTTCTTGCATTGCGAGGTAGGAGAGCTTAAAAGCTAAATGTGTCAACAACTTGCCACATAATTTGGTGGGTATGCTTGGTTATTTCTTAGAGTCCGGAGGAAGTTTACAAAATTGGGTAGGTTATCAAAGTGTTCGAGAAGACAATTGTTGTGGCTGGAAATGCTTTTTGTAGCTCGGGGTGGCAGTCTGCATTTTTAATGTTTACGTTCCATAGTGGTATCGAGACGTGTAGGTGGAAAAGATGGAGTATCTGCAAAGAATTTTTGAGTTCCATTACGCGTTCAAGGCTCAGAGTAGCTGTTCTCAAGGGAGCTTACAAATATAGAGCTAGTAGAAGTTTTTAATGTCTTCTATCCTAGCGTGGTAGACAACGTACAAATGATACTTGGTGAAGAGGTAATGCATCCATAGCCCCCCTGCCTGCTATTCCCTTCCCAAGTTCTTTCTATCTTTGCTTCAAATGCACTGGATCTATTACAGTCCTATGAAATGCTAGAGATTATAGTCAATGAAGCTGTGTGTCCAATCTTTTGAGAGAAAATGTGCTTTTGCATAGCGTACAATTGTATGATTTTGATAAAGGCAAGGGTTATGTGGGTGGTCTCTTTATTAGATGTTATTTGAAACATAAGCATGCTTTTTATGATGCAATTAAACAGGGTTTGCAATAGAACAATCCAAGGTATTTAGACAAGGTCCTTCATTAGAATACATAAGTGCAAGGTCTTTAGTTGGTAAACAAGATTAAAGAGAGGTTCTTTGCGATATCTTTTCATCTCACCCATCGAAGATATCATGAAGAAAATGGTTCTAGTTCCCACATTTACCTCTTCAACCACACAAAGTTGTTGATTTGAACGAAGGATAAGGTGAAAAATTCAATAGATGTTTGTGATGTGGAGGTGTAGGTTTTTCTACAGTTTATGTTAAAACTCTTTGAACATATGTAAAGTTTAGACATACACACATATCTAAACAACCTATACAGGTCAAGTTTTTGGTGCCATTCATTTTGTTTGATATTGTTCGAATTGGCACATTTTGTTTGGTAAGCAGGCTAGTACTATAGTTATGGTATATTATGTAATTACATATTATATATAATATAAATTCAGATTCTGCCTTTTTCTAAAAGGAGAATAGTGCCCATTGAGGCACTATTCATTCATGCATGCTTCTTAGCATGGCCATCCTAGAAATCCACCTTATAAGCTTCTTACTTTCCAACTTGCACTTGTAGGGATGCTTAGAATACATATTTACCTTCATTGAAGCATGTAATAACTCAACTCCATAATTCTTCTCATCTCTATTTTTATAGATGTCCTATAAATTTCCCTTGCATGACAGATTCAGACATTTGGGGATTGATGGGTGTGTACACAACAAGAATCTCTTTCTCACTTATGAATCCAACAAGTGATAGCTAGACCTAGACTTCACGAAGGTATATATTTTGTTGATTTTAAATATTAGAGGCCAAAAGGGTAATGTTTTCTCCATCAAATTTTATACCTTCCACATACGTTGTGAATTCCTCCAAGGTTTGCTTCCTTTCAAATTCCTTCAACTTTGAATTTTCCTCTTCCTCATGCTCATCTATTATAATTCTTAATTCATATAAAAGGTTTATGTACTATATACTTAGAGCTTGCCCCCAACCATTTTTTCTTCTTGGATAGGGGTAACAACATACTCAAACAACATATTCATGTATTCCTTTTTATCCTCCATGGTTGGTTGAACCTCTATCTCCACACTCTTCTTTTTCTTCTTCGTTAGGTACATGGTCCCCTACGTTCACAATTACTTTAGGCTTATTTGAGTCTAAACTCTCATCGGACTCTACCTTGGTAACATGCCTTTGTTCCTTGCTAAGGAACCTATGACCAAGGGTAGATGAATCCCTATAAGAAAAATATAATGGCTTCCTCCTAAGCTTGTTTTGAGTGACTTTCACTACCTTCTTGTGTGGGGCTCCTTTTGATTTGTTGCAATAGGGTGTCATTGAAAATTTTGTATGTGGGTGTTGGTTGTCTTTGGTTTTGAAAGTTCTCCATTTTTCCAAACTATTTTCTTTTTCCCTTTCTCAATGATGTCATCCTTAGTAGCCTTTGTCAATTTTGACTTGTCATCTTCCTTCCTCAACTTTTTGATGTAGTTATACAAAAATCTTCTATTTGGATACTTGTTTGCAAGTAGTTTCAAGTAGCTATCAAAGGAGAAACTATATTTGATTATGTAAAACATCCTCCTATATTCGTGAAGAATTCTAGGGACTTCTAGCTTGTACCTTCTATGTCCTTTGGTCTTTTCATAACCTCTCTTTGAATAGGATTTGTGCATCTTCTTCTTTTGGTAAGAATTTAACTTGAAGGAATATAGGTTTTTCAACAGATCTAATTGTTCTCTAGTGTTGGCATCATCACCCCTCTTCCTATCAATATCAACAATTGATGGATTTGTTTCATTTTACATTAGAGCTATAAAGAATCCCATGATTCACAAGTTGGTAGGAAAATTAGTTTTGATGCCATTGCAATATCCCATAGAATTTTTTTAATTAAAATCTCTAGAAAATAAACTTTATATTGGAAAAATATATTTTGGGTTTAAATGTTTAAAACCAAAAACTTAGAAACCCTAGATTATATTAATATTTGCACAACAACCTTAACTTTGAAACATGCCTCATTCTTCTTTATATTACTCTAAATGGCATTAATGTTCACATAACAATATTTATGACTTAGGATTATACTTTATACTTTAGTATTTTACCTAATATGACAAACCTTAATCAATTTATGCTCAACTCTAGCAAACCGAAAAAAATTGCCTTAATTTTTTTCAAATAACATTAAACCCTAATATAGATTGAGCTCCTCCCTTGTGCTAAAGTTTTTTTATTGCTTCCTTTACTTCTTTTGACGACAAATGTTCGATGTTGGGTCGACTTTGGGCTTGGGGTGAGAACTCCCTCTTTCTCAAACCCTGGACATCCTCCATCCTCCTTATCGAACCACTCAATGTGCACTTGATGTGGGTTAGACTTTCAAATCTTCCCCTCCAGTTTTGGAAGGAGTCTTGTTATGAGGCCATTGGAAACTCTATTGGTTGCTTCTTGTAGCTTGATGATTCCAACTCTTTCATGGGGCATTCAACCTTTGCACATATTTTGGTGGATATTAATATCTCCATGCCTCTTAATGAGGATGTGCTTCTAATGGTAGGGGATAAACCTTGGTCTCAACCACTTGACTATGAGCGCCTTCCTTTTAGGTGTTTTCGTTTCTTCGCTATTGGTCACATGGCTTTGAATTTCTCTCTCTTGCATTGAAAAAGAGCTAATACTTGGTGGAAGAATGCTAATGATGATCTCCTGATTGTTCAAGCTTTTGTCTCTTTAGTGGATGACTCCTAGGATTCTAATGAGCATCTTGCTCCTAGTGCAACTTTGTCATGTCTTGAGGACCCTATAGGTGTTCCTCCTCTGTGCTTATTACCTATTCCACTTGTTGCTTCAACTTAGCTCCAAGGTTTTATTGTGGATGATGAATGCAGTTTTCCTTGTCTATCTATTCCCCTTTTGTGTGGTGATGGTCTTCCCATGCTCTTGTTTCCCCTTATAGTGGGAATTTGGGTGATTGTATCGCTTGGATTGTCATTTGTAGAAGGTGGAAAGGTCCCTTTTCTACCTCTTCCATTACTCATTCTCAAGACATGTTTGATAAGTCAGTTGTATAGGGTCAAAAATATTGTTTCTCACTTATTTTTGGTTCTTTTCTCTATTCAAAAGTATTGTTGGTCTTTCCAAGTCTCACTTATGGTGAGATTTGTCTTGCTTGCCTCGATAGATGTTTCGTATCGAGTATGAGCCCATTTCCCATTTTACCTAATCAAAACATTGAACCCTAATATTGTATTCCAAGTTTAAAAATAGAAGACAAATCATAGATTATATATTAACCTTAAATTGATGAGAGTCTTGATTTGGTTTCATGAATTTACATAAACCCTAATACCCATATTAATAAATGAAGATACTAGATTGTACCTGTAACACTAGAAACCCATTTTTTATATATTAAGTGTGTTTGAAAGGCACTTGGCTTACCAATACATGAAGCTAATAGATAACTAATTATAAATTATGTTGCACAATAGATATAGCCACATCAATTGTTATGCACATGAATCACAACAAACAGCAAAATAACACAAACTCAGTTCCATTAAATTACATGAAACTAGTTCGAAATACATTACCACACTACAACAATAGCCATAAACCATTTGACAATATAATACTTGCTTCCATGACAACAGGGATGTCGTGCAACTCCACACAACTAAAGATTCAAAACCTTGAAGCTCACACACAACTTTTGGTGAACTCATGTGAATGTGCAAAGGCATTTCATCCTTTACCTTGTGAAACCAATAGGGTTTCCATCCTCTATATTTTACAAATTTGAGGGTCCTCACCCACAAATCTAATTGTTCAAACATTAGCGATTAGATAATAAAGCATGATCATCTCGAATAATAAACAATCTAGAAATATATGTCGTTTGGCATATTCAAATGGCATATTCAAATATGTAGGGAGAAGTTCGATTCTCTAATAGGGTAAGAGAAGAGGGTGGGGGTTGAAGGGAAGGGATGTCAAGAAGAAGAAGTCTGATACTTTGACAAGTATAAAGGAAAGGTAGAATTGGGAGAAGAGTCATGCTAAGAAGGGTAGTTGTAGGCTTAAAACCATTTAAAAGCATAGCAACTTTTGAACCTGATAGGAACTTGGGGGGAGAAGAGGAGGAACACATTAGAAAAAATAGACCAAGGGGAATGTTGAGAGTATGAAATAGGGCTTCAGTCCACAAAAACAAATTAATTAAAAAGGGGGCATTACAAAGATATATAGGGAACAATGCATAGTATGTACTTTTTAAATTTATAAGAATATAGACAAAGGTGCCATGAGTGACCCAAACACTCATGTCATAATGAAACTCATGATCAATGATGTATGTGACCCTAGTTAAAATCATCAATCAATTTTGGTCACTACCAAATTCATATGCATGCAATGATAGTCATTAGAGATAGTTTTTCTCACATTTGAAACCATCCCAAATAAAACAAAAACCAAACCTTTTGCTCGGTTTGAAGAAGTTGAAGAATTCCAAATTGAAAAGTTATAGTTACTAAGGACTCTTGGTGTAACTAATGTTCATAAATACCTCTAAGAGAGTTAATCATAAATAAGTTCTCTTTATTGTTTTCTTAGAAAATTAGTTGAATTGAGCTTATGTTGTTTCCACATATGAGAGTTGAAGTGTAATTGGGGAAGTGTGAAAGCAATTGTAGGGTTTGCATACTATTTGTATGTTGTTTTTTATTCAAATGTATTAGCTCATGAGACAATGGTTTGAGGAAAAAATCCTCCACCCTTCTAGAGTTTTCTACCATTTTAATTTCTTCAAGCCATTTGTTATTGCCTTCTTTATTTCTATGTTTGTTCAATGCTCTATAATTAGTCTTACATATTTACTCTTCACATTATTTTTATTTTACAAACTAGACAAGAGTACACAAGGCTTATTTTCTTTCATTTGGAACAAGGAAAAATAAATCTTTCAATCATTATACATTGTAGTTGAATAATATTTTTGTGAATGAGTTATATATGTGACTATCTATACTAATTATATAAATCACACTCTTCGTAAATGATGTTTAAGTTTTGTTTGAATATCTAGAACACATGGAAAATCAACATATGTTTTATGTGTTCTTTTTCAATATGTTGAAATCTCAATTTAATACATTTAACCATGAATATCTCTATTGGAAATTTTCTAATATAAGTGTTTGGTTTAGGTCCCCTCATTATTGATCTTTCTAGTTTTCATTTTTGTTCATGATTTTATGATATTATCTTGGCAAGAAGAATTCTTAGAGAAAGAGGAATCCAAAGATACATTAAGAAGAGGAGTCAAAATTATTTTTTTGCCAATAAAAATATGACAACTATTTACCTCTTTTGCGTGTGGATGAGGTGTGAAATTGCCATTGATTGTTTGAATATCAAAATATTTGATATGTAAGTAGAGGAATTGGTTAGCACTATGCGTTGGATAAGCCTAGCTATAATCAAGCATAAGTTAAGAGTGCTTGTTGATATCATAATTCAACAATAATGGTTTAGTACTCTTCAAGTGATAGAAACATGGGCTTACTAGTAAAAAATGATGCAAAGCATGAAATTTCTTATCAAAAGAGTAATAATTTTTGATGAAGTTCTTAATATGAGATGCATATATATATGTATTATGCATATATTTAGTTGTTAAACTAAAATCTTAAGAGTATTGATACAAGATGTAACTACAAAAAAATAGGTTAATGTGTGATGTAGTATATCTAAAAGAAAAAAGTCATGGGAGTGTTGTCACAATTTAGACCATAGATCTTTGCAAAAATAAATAGAGGATTGTATATTCCATTAAGTAGTTGCTACCTTGAAATATCATACAAATAACTAGCTAGGTATTTAAGAAAGAACATATGAAAATCTTATAGATATCAATGTGCAAATTCCTCACAAGATAATAACTTTGAAGATTTTAAATGATAGAAGGTAACTTGAAGGATCACAGTAGATCTTCTATCTCCAATGTTAGAATGAGTCTCTTATAGATAATATTTTCAAAGAACAAAACTTTGTAATTTTCTGAGGAAGCAAATAAACATGTGAAGTGACTTGAATTATTATTAACTTACCAAATTGGCTCCATATGATTTTTTTTTTTCAAATCTTTGTTTCCAAAAAAAATAATGTTTCCTCTTATGCAGTATGATTGAGTATTGGTTTGTCTATATTTATTGATAGTATGTCAATATTTATGTTAGAGGAACCAAGTTAACCCTTTTTTAGTGAAAAGAAGCCCTATTTTTTAGTGCAACATATAAATTAAAAATCATGTCATAAAGGCCAAATTATGTCTTTCTTTGGCCACAAAACATGATATTTAGTGGTTACAAAATATGCTTTTTATTTCTGTATATTTTATTGATTAGTTGCGGGATTCTAGTGGGGGCCTCACCGATAAAAAGTGAATGTGAAGCTACACTTTTTTCACTCTCTGTTTCACATGAGATCATAGGATCATTCATGTAGAGGTTATTTTCTTCGTTTTGCTTTCATATTGGATATTAATTTCTACCCACCTTTCTTGGGAGATACCATCT
>VDFB02117728.1:0-29150 GCA_007258455.2 Sequoia sempervirens | reverse complement strand
TAGACATTTGGAATGGGTTTCAAACCTTGTTCTAGTCAAAGAAAAGAATGGGGATATCATTGTTCATAAATTTTAGAAATTTGAATATTAATTCCCTCAAGGACAATTATCCACTGCCTACTATGGACCATTTTTTGTAATGGGTGATAGGGTTGGAGTTGATGTCCATGATGGATTCCTTCTTAGGATACAATCAAGTTATGGTCAAATATTTAGAGCAACACAAGACAACCTTCACTACATCATGGGGATCCTTTGTATATGTTCAAATGCCATTTGGGTTAAAGAATGTTGGAGTGAAATTTCAAAGGGCCATGGACACTACCTTTGTAGGCCTAATGAATGAGATCATGGTTGTTTACCAAGATGAAAAATATTTCCTACTCCAAGGATCAAAATGATCATTGCAAACACTTGGAGTTAATCTTCTAGATATGTGTGGAGAATGGGATATCCTTGAATCCAAAGAGTGTATTTTCAATGTGAAAGAGGTCAAGATCAGGTATGACACATTATGTTTAAGGAAGGGGTAAGGATTGACCCAAAATGATTCAAGGCCTATCCCTCAACCAATAAAATCAAGGCAGTCCAATATGTTTTTAGGCAGATAGTTTTTTTAGGAGGTTTGTCTCTAACTTTACAAATAAGACAAAGGGAATTTATAAAGTGTTGAAAAAGGGGAAATATTCTAGTTGGGATAAGGAATCAAATGATTCCTTCTTAGAAATAAAATATACACTTAAGACGGCACAATTAATAGCAAGTACATACTATTCTAAGCCTTTTCGATTGTTTTATTTTGCATCTTTCTATACTATTTTTGTTGTTCTACTATAGAAAAATAATGAAGGCTATGAACAACCGATAAAATTATTTAGAAAATCATTACAATAAGGTGAACTAAATTATTCTATAATGGATAAAAAATATTATTCTCTTGTTAAGGCCATGAAAAAATTTAGACCCTACCTTATAGGGCCCAAGATCACTCACTTTATGCCGCATACAACTATTAGGGACATCTTTGTGCAACATGAGGAATTAGGAAAAAAGTGTAGATGGATCAAAAAGATACAAGAGTATGACATGGAGGTACAAAAATCCAACTTGGTCAAAGGTAAAGGCCTAGAAAAATTAATGGTTGATGCAAATTTGCATGTTGTTGAAGTCCATCAGGTTAACTTTGACCTCTATTTTATTCTATGTCAATTGAGGGATTATCCTTGGTATAAGGACATCATAATTTATTTATAAAACATGAATTATCTACTTGAATTAGTGATAAGAAAAAGAGGACATTATTGTGACCATGATCATAGTATAGGATAAATACACTAGATCCATACAGATTTGAGGCATATGTGATCCACTAAGCCATGATCCCAATGCGATGGTATTCAAAACCACCAAACTAAGAAACCATTAAACTAAACATGAAATAAACATGAAAGCTTGAAAGAAACCTATTCTAAGACCTAGAATCTTATCCCACTGGGAGTGGTCACATTGATGTGGAATGACAACCCTTTCCCAATCCCTTGGATAATATGAGCCTTTCCAATCAATTTTATTGATTAAAATTGATGGAAACCGGTGAAAATGATGTATGAAAGCATGATTGAAAGCTATATTAACATGATAAAAGCTAAGATGATCGATGTAAATGTATGCAAAGCTATTCTAAATGTGCACAAGATTCAAATATGCAAGCCCTAGATTCAAAAATATACTAAATGGATGCAAACTAAGTTACCATGGAAGCCATTGATGGATGCTTAAGCTACTATGATCAAGATTTAAACTAAAAATGCTAAATATATGCTAAATATGGATGCAAGTGGATATGATTTTCAATAGCATAAGTTTGTTGTTAAAAGATGGATCCATTTGTCTCCAAATAGTGACCTATTTATAGGAGGACAAATGAGAAATCAAGGGCTCAAATTGATTTGATCTATCAATGGTCAAGATGAAAAGGAGGGTGAAACATGGATCAAGGATTCTCATCAATGGATGAGAATTAATGTTCACATGGATCAAGAAAAGATCAAGGGCTAAGAATGATTCAAACAAACACACTTTGTAACAACTTTGAAAGTTTGTTTGAAACAAATCATTCAAATTATTCCTTTGAAACATTCTCTATGCAAGTGGATGGAGGGAAATTAGCTATTTAGTTAATTAAAACTAATTTTGAATGTGCAAGATGGAGAATAATATGATATTCATTAAATTATTGATTTATTTAATGAAAGGGGAATGTAAAATGATATTTAATTAAATAGCTTAGGGTTATTTAATTAAATAAGAGGACTTAGGGGTTAAATTGAATAATTTGATTTAATTCAATTTAATAGGGTAAAATGTTAGTACAAGACGGGGGTGAATTAACCCAATTAGGTCAATTAGATTAATAGATGAAAATGATGCATTTAATTAAATAACCAGGTTAATTTAATCAAATAGGTGAAAAGAGGATGAAATTCAAGATGAAATGATGTTACAGATCAAATTCAAGTGTGTAGTATCATTTAGGACATTTTTAAGTGCCTACATTTTTCCCCTCTTTGAAGCGATGTACCTGTTACATTGGTTCAAAGATTGATGCTCTTTGGATTAAAACTGTTGCTCAAATCAAAAATTTAAAAATTCTTGATTTTTGGATGCCCCATTGTTGCCCCAGGGGAAGGAAAATAAGTTGGTACCCTGCCCCCTTGAGAGATCAGTCAAAAATTTTGAACTTTGGGTTGATCTCTCGACAATGATTTAGGATCAGTTCAACTCAGAGAAGAGTAGAAATCATAGATTGTTTGATGTAGACAGATTTGATGATGTATAGACAATCATCGGCCATGGGTGGCCTCATGTACATTTTGATATATCACACAAATTTGATACTTGGATAGAAATGTTAGTAAAGATAAAAGAAGAAGAATGGATTTGACCATTGATTTTGAGATTGATTCAGAAGTCCAACAAGTCCATGATGCATCGAGACTTTATTAGATATGGTGATGGGAGATGCATGATGATGATGATGATGATTCACTCATATCTTGGGATTGGGATTTTCCATAATTCCTTATTTTTGATATAACACATGGATACGATGCATCAAGGTATTGATAACCAGGATGGTGTTTTATCTAGTGTAATGGACTTTGACTCTACAAATAGATAGGATAGTTCTTTTTCACATCTTGACATACAGAAACCTCGTCGGAATGTAGTTTAGAAGTATAGAATATCTTGGACCAAAGCATACGCAATAGTCAACAATCTACTCCAAATAACTTCCCTACACACAACTAAGCAAGTATACGCCAAGATTATTTTACAAGAATACCCACAAGCATAGAAAATGAAAGATAATGATCGATGCCCCATTCCTTTCTCTCTAAATAATCTAGACATCATCAAGAGGTCCTCAGAATGGGTCAATAAGATAAATCATAAGAAAAGATCAAAGACAAATAGTCAATGTTATCTATATCTCTTGCCGGTTTAATTTTAGCTAAGGTGATTTTTGATGTTGATGTCCATCGTAGGAAGGATACATCCTAGGACATGTTGATCAGGTGGTTTGATTAGGATGAGGTTTATGATAAGTCATTGATACAAACTTTACTAACTCATTTACCTATGACCTAGACTTTAGATTTTGACACTTAGGTTCTCACTTTATGACCTGCGATACTTGTTTTCTCTTTGTTTTGCCAAAGGTTGAAGATGACGATTGATTCATTATGGATGGAGGTTATTGTGGGTGAGAGCGAGATGGGATGGGTGGTTTTGGGGGTTTTTGTGGAATATTTCAATATTTTTGGTATTTTGAAAATGTTTTGAGGTTGTTTTTGGTTTTTTCAAAAGTTTATATGAATCTTTATGTTTTTTATTATTTGAGGTTGTTTAGGGTTTCTCTAGGATATTTGATGTTGTTTAGGTATTTTCAATGTTTTCTAATGGTTTTTGTGTTTTCTGTTATCTGAATGTTTTGGGATTTTTAGATATTTGGATGTTTAAGGCTTTTCCGATATTTCAAAAGTTTTTGGATTTTTTGAGATTTTGAATGTTTAAGGCTTTTCCAAGTTTTTCAAATGTTTTGGGATTTTTCGATATTTGAATGTTTTTGTATTTTCCAAGTTTCGACCAAGAACCTAACCTAAAAGACCTATCCTAAGGGCCTCAAGGGTTGATTAGAGATGAGCCTTACCTACGTTATACATGCAGATACCACGTAGTTCGACATACTCGATTTATTAAAGATGAAGATATAACAATTGTTGGGATGTCAGTTTATTATGTTGGACTCCTAAAGGACTGACCTAGGGTGTTTTGGGGGCACATCGATGATTGCCTTGCCTACGTTCAAGATCAAAGACTCGTAGTTTGACATGGTTCTATTTTTGAATTTTTTATGTTTGACCTTTTTAGAGATTTTGACTTTACAATTTTATGAATGTTTTTGGATTTTAGATGTGCAGGGATTTGGATGTTTTTGGATTTTTGGCTATACAAGATTTTGCAAGTGTTTTTGGATTTTGATGAATTTTGATGAATTTTCTTAGGATTTTTCGCATGATGTTGACGAGTGTATGGATATGTGACGATTTCAGTGATCTATTTTGGGATTTTGTTGAAAAGCAAGCTAGGATTGATTGATTTGATTGATGGATTGATGATGATAACATTGTTGAGGATGCACAAAAATTCAAAGATAGTGTTAAGCAACACGAGGATTGGGAAGGATATCTTGAGATGATGATGGATTGATTAGATTTGATAGACCATGATCTTGAAGCTAGGCTTGGAACAAAATCGATTGGAATGATTTGACGTGACGTTGAAGTGCAAGGTAGATTCAACTGATATGGATTGTTTGGATTGATGTTTGATAAAAGATAAAGATTAATAAGGAACATCTTCTCATCAAAATGTGTCATGGGATAGTGATTTAGATTTTTTGCTTACAAATGATTTGACCAATTTGCTTTTTTGTTTTGCAAATCACCATATAAGTTATAGGATATAGCTCAAGATTTATTCTCGAAGCAAGATGTAAGTATCTACCCCTAATGTCTAGAAATGTATGAAATGATATGGTAGATGCTTGGATATATGTATGGATGGATGGATATGGTAAGCATGCAAAGGATTCCAAGGATTATCTTATGACAAGATAAGGTGTTCGAATAAAGAATGCTCATTTGGATAATGCTGGGTGTGATAGGATCAATGACAATGACTCATGTCAAGATGTTTACCATAAGCAAGTGTGAAGTGTTCACCAAACTTTTGTCAAGATCAAGATAATTTGGAATATGGATGAAAATGGATTGGATGATGAAGGGTTCCTGGATTTATTATGGATAAAATGGATGGAATGCAATATTTATTATGGATGGGATGAGATTATTCCACCTAAAATGGTGCACATAGATGCTTGATTCTACTCATGAAACCTGTTTACCAGGTTTTCATCATGGTACTTATCCAAAGCACCACCAAATTGGTTTTCATTAGAGGACAATCTTTCTGTTGACTATTTTCTTGATTTTTTTTTTGAAAGTTTATGCTCATGTTGAACCATCTGGTGGTGCTAATGTAGACATTGTTGGTGCTAATATAGATGTTGTTGTCATGATGTTCCAATGATTTCTTGCTTAGAGGAGTTGCTTTGTTAAGATACGAGCGCTTGAATGTAACCCCTGGATTCTCTTATCTGCTTTTTCGATAGCAAAGTTAACCTTACGTAGATGTGCACATCATAATAGAGTGGGCCCTTAGAGTCCTTATGATAAAGAGTCACTACCAATACGTGGTCAATATGAGAGTTGGATACCATGGATGTCGAAGTGGATGGTGGAATGCGTTGAGGGATATGAGATGTAGATGGATTGATCGATAGTTTGGAATGTTTGATTCTCCACACTTTGGATGATGAGCAATGATGGGTGGATATGGAGATTCGATTGGTACCAACTTCTTCATATACTTTGTAGGTCACTCTTGAAGCTTCCTTTTGCAACAATGGACAGTTTTGATGGATGAACTTCCCTTTTTTATTTTTCCCCATAGTTTCTTTGACTAATGGAGTTTGATAGGGATGATCTTCTTTCTCTTGCTTTTGTATCCATTTGAATTTTTCTTGTCCATTTTTCTTTTCCAATTCCTTTGCTTCAATCATTTGGCACTCTTTTCTTTGATATAGACCTCTTTCTTATCGTTGGTCCCAATTAAGGGGTGGAAAGATGCATGGACGATGATTCATGATATGAATGGTTGTAGTGTTGGTAGCTATTTCATCATAAGGAATCTTTGTGCTCCCCATGCTGGTGTTTGTGCTATATAAAGTTTCTCCCAATATTATGGGAGTATAACTAACATGCTTTGATTCTGCTGCTGACAAACCATTTCCTTGTTGTTCAAGATTGTTTATCTTTGTTGATTCTTGATAATGCTTGATATCCTTATACTCACTTTCTTCAATCTGTATGGAGGATGTGTCTGATTTTGATGCTTCTTCAAAAGGTGTTGATGCTTTACAATCAATATAGGAGTCTTCCTCATGATCCATTTTTGCTTGCTCTTTAAAGGATGCTTTTGATTTACCATCCATGTAGAGGTATTCTTCATGATCAATTTTTGATGTGTATGGATTCTGCTATGCCTTGATCATGTGTAAAGATATTAAGAGTAGGAGACTCTTGTTCCTTGGTAATGATATCAAGAGTATGGGATTCTTATTTTGGATGAAGATCATCTACATGTCCATTAGGAGTAAGCATCTCATGGGTAGATGGAGGAGTATGTGATATATGGATATGATCATTATTTGTAACATCTTGTAGGGATTGGAGAATACCCATTAGATCATGGTAGTATCTTGGAGATATGGATTCTTGATCTTGATCAATTTTGGAATTGCATTCGACATGCTTTGGATCAAGCTCTTGACATGGGTCAATTTCAAAGGATGGATTGTTTACATAGGGTTCTTGAATGTCTGCATTATGCATGGGTATTGGCTCAATGTTTTATTGATCTTCAAGTGAATTTGGATCAAGTGTTGAATTAAGGATTACTTCAATATTTGTAACCATGAGGTCAAAGGATGTCAATATGTCTTGGAAAGGAACATTTCTAGACTTTGGTAAAAGCTGTTGATCATTCCTGGGAATAAATTCTTGAGATATATCCTCTAACTCATTAGGTAATGTAGAGGCATCATCAACATGATCATTGGTAGATGAATATTGAATTTTTTCCTCAAACATGGTGGTGGGGATATTGTCAATGTTTTCAATCATAGGATCAAATGATGTTAACACTTCTTGAAATGGATCATTGTTGGAAATTGTTGATGGGTCTTGATCATGATTAAAAAATGACTCTTGATGTATGTTGATTTGATCGTTGGATGTGGTAGAAATATCTTCAAGGTGCTCATTGATGGATAGATCTTGATCCTTGTTTTCAACAATTATGGTGGAGAGATTGTCACTGCTATCATTAATGGTTGAATCTTGATTATTATCTTAAACGGTTATTTTTCTTGATCAAGAAGGTCTTGGATGAGATCTTTGAGTTTGATATAATCTGACGTGTCATGACCTTTTGTGCTATGGTATTTGCAGTAAGCATTATCATCATCCCATGGGAACTTGATGCTAGGTTCACCCCCATTTAATGATTTTGGAAGATTGATAAGTTTAGCATGGACTAACGTGTTTAATGTTGATTTAATTGGCACTCCCAAAGGAGTGTATTCATGTTCAGTGATGGTGTTATTATATTTTGAGATTTGTGCTTTTTGAGATTTATCTAGTTGTGATTCATCTTGAAGATGTGGTGATTGATCTTGTTGTTGAGGTTGTTGATTTGATATTCAACTTCTTGATATTGAATATGTTTTTCTTAATGTGTTTTTGGACACAACTTAATGTTTTGATGACATCATTTAACCAATGGGAGAGTGTGTTGACTTTAGGGGGAGATGTCTCTTAGTGATATGAATCAACAAATTTGGTAAGCATAGCAATTTTATTTCGCACAATTTGATCTTGATTTTGATTTTGATACCCTTGATTAGACTGCAGGAATTGGTCGAATACCCTTGACATAGTTGATTTGGTTGTTGGTCAAGCATATTTGGAATATATACTTGTGGTATTTGTATGGGATCATGCACAAATTAATTTTGGACAATGTTTTGATTCAAGATGATGTTTAGATTTTGCATTATAGGTTGGAATTGAACAAGTTGTAGTTGGGAAACACATTGCTTTGATTTAGGTAACCTTTATTTTGCATGGTGTTACCTTGATTTGGATCAATACATTGAGTTGTTAATATAATGTTTGTATTTTTGAACAACATTGGTGTGTTTTGCAAATGTATCTATCCCATAGTTCGCCAAGTGTGGATTTGATATGTTCATGTTTGGTAAGTTTGTATTTGGTATACTCACATTGGGCATGTATTGATTTTATGGGATAATATTGTTTTGTGGAAGACTCATGTATTGATTGTTTGGTTGATAGATTTGTAGGTTTTGACTTTGATTTAAATCTACCATAGGGAAAGGTGCTCCAAAATTTAGATTGGGGATACTCACATTTGTTGTAGCATTGAGGTTTGTAGGATATAATGATCCCATGTGTGGATTGTATAAATGTGAGTTTTGATAATCAATTGGTATTGTAAGGCTTTGATAGTTTGGTTGATTTAGATCACTCATAATGTATGAATCAAGTTTATATTCCATGTTTTTCTTGTGTATTGACCTTGTTGCAAAAGTGAACCTCTAAGGTATTTTAGACCAATGATGTGAGTAGGTGATGAAAAGGGTGAGTGATATGGGGGATGAACTTTCTAAAATTTTGAACAAAACTTTTTAGACAAAGAGGTTTGATGTTTTGATGCTATGGATAAAGGTGCTAATGAAATTGTAAACCTAAAGGTATACTTGTGACCTTTAAGATAGACTTGTTCAAAAGGATGATGACTAACTCAACTAAGTGTATGGAAAAGGATCCATTTCACACACAAAGTATCTAAGTTAGGGGATTGGTTTGATAAATGTCTATGTCCAAAGTGTTGATGTGTACAAAAGTTTCTAAAATTGTTTGGTGAAGTGGCATGTCAAATGTGATAAAGATGGATGAAATATTTTGATCTAAAATATGTTAACCTAAAAGGAACCTTTGTTTTGAAAGACCAAGGTAGTGAGAAACATGATATACCTCTAAAGTGATAAAACCTTAAGAACTCAATGATTTTGGTAAAATACAAATCAAATGATTTTGACAATAGAACTCAATTATTTTGACAATAGAACTCAATGATTTTGGATAATGGAACTCAATGATTTGGACAATAGGATTTGGACTCAATGTTTTACAATACTTTCCTTGTCTCAATTTGCTTGTTTTGGAGAGTCAATGTTTGAACATACATCAATGTGGGGTATTCATTTGATTTAATCTTTTCTTACGTGAGGTTGTTTCATTACCGCATCAAGAAAGTCTTAATTAATATTCAAACTAAAAAATGTCTATGTCAAAGCAACCTTCATTTCACAAAGTCCATTATATGAAAATCATGAAGCTAAGGCCATAGTTTCCTATGTTTAACTTTGGAAAGTATGGATTTAGATATAAGCCCAAATATTTAGAAGCCTCTAAGGATAAAATCCTTAGGGACAAGCAACAATATTAAGACTTGTCAAAAGGTATCCATACTTAAACCAAAGGGTTTGAAGTTTGATGAATCATTTTGATGTGTGTTTGAAATGTTTTTGAACCAAGCAAAGTATTAAATGACTCACAAGCAATATAACATCCCTAACTCAATTGGGTATGTTTTTCTTAGTAGGCTTGCCTCATGCTCTTTGTAGTAGAAGAGACAATTTTACATGTAATTAAGGAAAGAGTGTAGAGGTAGGTTAAGAATGAAGTCTTAACCTCTACACTTTAACCAAAGTTGTACATGGCAAGTAACTTCTTGGAAATAAATTACAATGCACTACTTTGAAGAACTCTTTGGATGGACAAAGTTGGCCACTATTTAAACAAGGTTCTTAATGACAACAAATTGAGAACACCCTGACATATATTCACCCACTTGGCCACTTAATGATTTTCAACCATTCTTGTTCCACTTAAGGCGTGGGATTAGGTTATTATACGCCCAAGATTGATGCTAATTTCTAACAATTTCACATCCTTTATTTAAAGCTCGCTGATAAGCGTGCTTGCAAGAACTTGCCTATGAGTTTCCTGTTGCGGGGTGTGTCTCATAGTAAGTCCTCTCTTAAGGGTGACACAAAGCATGAAGGTATACTTGAGTATTCCTCTTCACCCAAGATCACACAAAGTGCAAGGGGAGACGATGCGTACTACAAGTGCACAAAAGCAACAATGTACACTTGAGTGTTTCTCTTCACCCAAGATTACACGAAGCACAAGGGGAGTGGATACACACTACAAGTGTGTCACAACACAGTAAGCACTCATTCATTTTAACCTTGTAAATCACAATGAGTTCATTTTAAGCACCAAATGGAAGTGTTTTATTGTCTTGTTCAATTTTAATCGGTATAGCAAGATGAGGATGTGTGGGTCCAATTTTAACCAAATTTGAAAAGACTTAAAGCATTTTTTGAATTTTAAGCTCAATTGAAAGCTAGTTGTCCTAAGATTGTAAGTTTTAAAACCCATTGGAAATTTAGTGGTCCTAAAACATGAAACAAAGTAGCATATGATGGGTTATAATTGTCCCATAAGTGTGAAAACACTTTTTACAATGAGCTTTAAATCCCCTTTTCTTCAATTAAATGCTTCATGCTCCTCTTCAAACCTACAATCCATGTTCCAAATGTTAGATGAAATCAATAAAACAAGAAGATGTTAGGGTTAGATAAATGATTAAGTATTAAAACCCTACAACCTAGACCAAGTTGCAATGTGATTTGAATTTAGGTGCAAAAATGGAAAATTTAACTCTACCAAAATTGAAAACCACCTATACCATTGCATAGAGCATGGAATTCTACCCCATTTCGAAAAAGAAGCTTTGAAAAAGACCTCCGTATGACCAAGATATGGCCATTTTAAGATAGACTATAAAAGCAAAAAAATCAATAGTGTCACTATAGAAATATAGCGATTCCTTTGCAAATTATGATGCCTTTTTCAATTATTACGACACTTTTTTTAATTATTGCGACACTTTTGTAATTATTGTGACACTTTTTTCAATTATTGTGATGCCTTTGCAAAGGTTCGCTCTAGTGAAGAATAACTTCACTTTGGTGAAAAATAGTGCAGCTGTAGCTTCCAAAATCGTCGTTTTATCCCAGGAACCTACAACTCACAAAAACTTAAGAGAAATTCATCAAAAAAAGTTAGTAAATCCCTCCTTCTAGTGCCAAAATGTGACCATGATCATAGTATAGGATAAATACACTAGATCCATACAGATTTGAGGCATATTTGATCCACTAAGCCATGATCCCAATGTGATGGTATTCGAAAGCATCAAAACTAATAAACCATTAAACTAAACATGAAATAAACATGAAATCTCGAAAGAAACCTATTCTAAGACCTCAAATCTTATCCCATTGGGGGAGTGGTGTCGCATTGATGTGGAATGGCAACCCTTTCCCAATACCCTGGATAATATGAGTCTTTCCAATTGATTTTATTGATTAAAATCGATGGAAACCAATGAAAAAGATGTACAAAAGCATTTTTGAAAGCTAGATTAACATGATAAAAGCTAAGATGATCGATGTAAATGTATGCAAAGCTAGTATAAATGCACACAAGATTCAAATATGCAAGCCCTAGATTCAAAAATATACTAAATGGATGCAAACTAAGTTACCATGGAAGCCATTAATGGATGCTTAAGCTACTATGATCAAGATTTAAACTAAAAATGATAAATATATGCTAAATATGGATGCAAGTGGATATGAGTTTCAGCAGCATAAGTTTGTTGTTAAAAGATGGATCCATTTGTCTCCAAATAGTGACCTATTTATATGAGGACAAATTAGAAATCAAGGGCTCAGATTGATTTGATCTATCAATGGTCAAGATGAAAAGGAGGGTGAAACATGGATCAAGGACTCTCATCAATGGATGAGAATCAATGTTCACATGGATCAAGAAAAGATCAAAGGCTAAGAATGATTCAAACAAACACACTTTGTAACAACTTTGAAAGTTTGTTACAAAGTTTGTTTGAAAGAAATCATTCCAATTTTGGAGCCAAATAGGAGAATATTCCTTTGAAATATTCCCCATGCAAGTGGATGGAGGGAAATTAGATATTTAGTTAATTAAAACTAATTTTGAATGTGCAAGATGGAGAATAATATGATATTCATTAAATTATTGATTTATTTAATGAAAGGGGAATGTAAAATGATATTTAATTAAATAGATTAGGGTTATTTAATTAAATAAGAGCACTTAGGGGTTAAATTGAATAATTTGATTTAATTCAATTTAACAGGGTGAAATGTTAGTACAAGACGGGGGTGAATTAGGTCAATTAGATTAATACATGAAAATGATGCATTTAATTAAATAACTAGGTTAATTTAATCAAATAGGTGAAAAGAGGATGAAATTCAAGATGAAATGATGTTTAGTGATCAAATTCAAGTGCGTAGTATCATTCAGGACATTTTTAAGTGCCTACAATTATAACTAGAAACTCATAGATGTGTGTTGCTCAAAGGATAGTTAATGTGGAGAAACCTTGATGGGGGTATTTCTAATATTCTTAAATAAAGGGAAGTTAGTAAGAATTGTTGAATAATTCCACCATGGATTATGTGGTGGATATTATATGTCAAAGAACACCACTCCTAAGATTATGAGGATGGGTTATTGGTGGTCCAAATTGTTCAAGTTTTTGAATGGATGTGATTCTTGCCAAAAGCTTTTTAGCACTTGTTAAAAAATTTAGGTGCGCTTCCCCTTACTATCATTTCATTAGAGGCTCCATTTCAATAGTGGGGTATTGATTTCATAGGGAAAATAGCAGAAAAGTCCAATAATGGATACAAGTGGATATTGATGGCCATTGAATACTTTACAAAATAGGTGGAGGCAATTCTCACAAGGAATGCAACCTCAAATATGGTGATCAAATTTATACTCAATAACATAATCATCAAGTTTGGCATGTCATCAAGGATTGTTGTTGATACTACAATTTGTTTCACATCCAAATACTTTGTTGGAATGTGTTCATAGTATGGGATCTATTTGATGTACACTCATCACCTTATCATCTATAGGGAAATGGAAATATTGAATCAAGCGAAAAATGAATCATGAACATCATTAGGAAAACTTTGGATGCAAACAACAAAAGGTGGGATGATAAGTTAACATTTATTGTCTAGGAAGATAGGGTAACCTACAAGAAGGCTATTGGAAAGATTCCATTCAAATTAGTGTATAATGTTGAAGCCAAATTATCAATCTATATTAAGTTACCAGTCTACAAGTTGCTACTATAGATTATGTTGGCTGATATTTATGTTTCCCTTTTTTCTTGAGTCCCTTCCCATTTTGTGTCTTAATCATTTTACCAAGTTTACAACTGATTTGATATATCTATTAGGGTTGGGGTTTGTTTGCACCATTGGATAGGTCATAAAAAAATTAGGTCAAGGTACCTTTTAAATTTTGATAAATTCACTAAGGGTCAAAAGTTATGCCCACGTGGGTTTTTTTCTACCATCTGAATCACACCATATTCCTCACAACAAGTGTATTTAAGATGGTCTTTTCTACTTTGTCTAGTTCAAGTGACTTTTCTTGCCCCAAGGTTCAAATAAATATTTTTTTGGGGGATAAGTATGAGTTTGTAAACTTCAAAGGATCACGTGAACTTCACCTTTAGTCCATCTAGTTCACATGCATTCTCCTACAATATAGGTTGGATGGATCCATTTAGCTATGTAAATCTTATGATCCAAATTAGAGGTGTTTAAGTTCACTTGTCAATGTCTTTTTCACATGTTCATGTGTTGACCGATTCTCCATAAGATTTTTTAAGTTCCAAAATTGACTAAGTCAAATGATGTTGAGGGTGGATGGGGTGTAACTTCTTGCATTGCTAACATAATTTGTTTTATGGATGAAGCTATTTCTAAGTGCACATGTCCTTTTTAGGCAAAGCTTCCCGTTGATGTCTAGTTTCGGTCCATTTTCTTGCATGATGTAGTTCACCATGATTTTCTTGCAAAAGCCTTAAGTGCTAAAAAAAATTGACCAAGTCAAACTTGCAAAATTTCTACTTCCATCTGAACCTCATCTTTTCCTCCTTTCAAAGTATTTGGTTCACTTCCAATTTTCTATTTTGCAAGAAAATCCTTCTCATCCACTTTTGCAACTAATTCTATGTGAACCCACATGTTCCACTTGTCGACCTTTCTTCTGCACTATCCACATGTAGGCGGTTTTCCCATAAATGCTATCAATTTTGAAATTGCTAAGTTTTTTCATGTGGGCCAATGAATCCCATCTTCTCGCCTTCATCCTCTTGCAACTTTTAATCTTCCATCTACCATATTCCATCTAAAATTCATCTATTTCAGATGACCTTTTTTGTGAGGTCCATTCAAATTCATTTTTCTGCATCTATACCTGAACGAAACATCTTGACAACATCCCTCCTTGCTTATGTCATGTTGATGCCACTATTTTGAAACCTTCCAATCCTTTTCATTCCTCATTTATGACATTATGTTGACATCATCCCTTGGTGATGGTTTATAGATAGTTCGATGTGAATCAAACGAGATTCCCAAAGGTTTAGATGCACTTGCACCTAATTCTCCCACATGAACCCAATAGGAGTGTTTTTCTCGTACATGCCAAATGAGACCCAATTTTCTATACAGTGCACTTTGTGGAGGTTTAGTGCTAATATAGTTGTATATTGATGATTGTGTAAGTTCCACATTGGTTCAAATGACCCTTGAGGTTCCATAATGCGTTGTTTTGTGTTCTTAGTGAATTTTTGAAGCTCGATTGATCTAAAAGTCATAATTTTGGCCTATGATTGCTTTTTAGATGTTCTTCAATATAGATCAAAGTGTTTTTGGTGATTATTTTACCAACCAAGCATTGGTGGCATGATTATGTCATTAGATTTTGTATCTAAATTATTTCCTTCGTAGATTTCAAATCTACCTAGCATCATTGTTGCTTGTCTCCTCTATTTCACTTACTGAAATTTATTACATCACTTGACCTAGCTACTAGGAGTAATTGTAAAATGTATATTTTTTTTATCAACAACATCCATTTTTGGTATGATTTATCCACTACAATCTATTTTAAATTTGAAAGGAAATATACATCCACCCAAGATAATTTCCACATAACCCAAATATAGAAATCTATGCAAACAAGTACTCATAATCCATATGTAAAAGAATAAACAACATACCATCAAAGATGACACAATATATACCCTTGAAAAACCCTCAAGAGGGAAAAAATTGGCCTCCAAAAGCATCAATTGCTCATATATTATTAAGAAATAAACATTACGATACATCTTCAGAGTCTTCATGAGCACCTTTAAAACATCAAGCCCTCTACAAGTACTCCATGTGAACAAGAATGTAACCACATATCCCATGCCATGCTTCAAACCTAATAAATTCTAATAAGAGATGCTCTCAACCCCATAGCCAAATAGTCAAGCCAACTAGATAACCTTAGATAACTACCCATGTGCTTGCTTTTATAAACATAAGCTCACATAAAACCACCAAGTGGTATCACATATAAAACCATGTGACTAATACCACGATCTTACAAAATCATTAATCCCCATTTAATTTTTGGTACTAAGTTTTCCTATTATTAAATATTTTCCCAATGTGCAACCCCATATCAAATATGTATCACAATGTTACATACAAGACATAAAGTGACCCCAAGAATGCTAACCCATGTGATATAGTAGCTAGAAAAATGAGAAGGAAAACTCCACAAAGTCCTTACAATGAAGATGCCATGGGTGATGATGATGACCAGTTTTTGGAGAAAGATGCAAATTTATTTATAGAAGAGAGGAATATTAAGAAGGAATTACAAGAAGCACTGGACAAGATCAAACAATTGGAGAAATTGTTGGAAAATTATTAGTCAAGGGATAATGAAAGGGACATGAAAATTAAAGAGTTGGCGGAGAAATTGCACAAGTTTGAACATGGGTCCAAACCGGATGTTCTTGTATAACTTGCTCTTGTGGAAACATGGAATAAAGAACTTGTAGCTAAAGGTAAACCTCCTCTAGATAGAGCTCCAACTGGTCCTATTGTTGTATCCCTAGGATATGAATTGTGGAAAAGAACTAATGAATTATCTAAATAAAAAGAAGCATGGAAGAAGGAAAAAGTAGAAATGATAGAAAATCATGCTAGGACTCTTGAGAAAAAGGAAATTGAATTGAAAAAGATGATAATAAGGATTGAGGAAATTATAGATAAGTCTGCAAAAATCCTTAAATGTAGGCCACTTGCCAGGGTGTATGCCTTATATTTATAGGAGAAATTTATGTATTTTTAATTCAGTCAACTAATCAGTAACTTACCAATTGTCACGAGCAGGAAATTTGACTTTTTATGTTGAATCTACAACTGATATGTAGGATCAGTTATGTGAATTTTATTTGCATAACTATGATGTGCCAAATAATATAGAATGAAACCCATTGATATTTGTGGGTGATTTACAAATCAAGGCATTGGCTTCCTACTTCATAAATGAGAAAAAAGGGGTGAAATCATGCAAGATTATGTTGAAACAGAGAAATCAATTTCTCTCCATATTAGAAAAGAATCAAAATACCCAAGTGTAGTAATAAAGGAATGGATAGAAATCCTGTAGTATAAGGGTGTAGGTAAGAAAATCATGAATTTAAGAGAAAATGACTATGTCAAGATGCAAAGACTAGTTGTAGGTCTCATACATCATTATTTTCATTTTATACAAGAAAGATGGGAAAGTTTGACCCTTAAATTGCATAAAAAAGAACCCCAGTCTTTATATAACTTCATAAACATGCTTGAAAGGACTTGTGGGTATATGAATATTGCCAAAGAAAAGGGACTCACATGGGTACCTCTTACCTTCCATACACCTATGCTTCTCTACCCAGTGCCACATTGGACAAGAGAAAAGGGTGTAGAACAAGAGGAAGCAAAGAGTATCAAATGGGAAATACTTTCATGTTATGGAGGCTTTTATTTGAAGTAGTTGAAAGGAGTGGATGTGGTTATAGATTTCAGAGAAATGACCTTGCAATGTAACCTCTATTCTTGAACTGCTTTGCTTGAGGACAAGTAAAAATCTTAGTTGGGGGGAACGATGAGACCAATTAATAGTTAGTTTTATCTTGTTTATTTCATATTTTTAGACATTTCCAAACACCCATTTTATATACATTCCTAAACATTATCTATTATATCTTTCATGCAACTTGAACTTGGTTTTATTTTATGGAAATATGACTATGGTATGTTAGTAATTGCATGGTTCAATATTAGAATTTGTATGGAATACAGTATGGATCTATGATTAATTTATGGTTATTAGTATTGTGTATATGTTGGATGAATTAACTGCTTGTAGTCGAGAAGCCAAAGTAAGCAGAATGTAGCCTGCAGCAACTAGGGAGTGTAGCTTGTAGCCAAAGGATTTCAAACAGTGATGCAAGGGAGATTCCAAAATGAGAAGAATGTGACAGTTGCAAAGATGTAGGTGTTATTTATAAGGATTATTGTGAGTCACCATTCCAATCAATAAGACCAATGAAGAGAGAAGAAGTTTTCTATGATCAAGAATCGAGCATGACTGTTTCCATAATCCACATTTTTGTTATACCATTGTAGTAGAGTTGCAGTCCTAATCAACTGATTTTACCTTTTCAGTTATGCAATCTTTGTCACCCTCTATTTCATAGGGGAGTGGTGATTTGCATTTAGTTTTATGTTTTGAGTCCTTGTTTCAATAAACCTCCCTTGAACCTATATAGTTGGCTCAGTGGTCAAGGGATCGAGTAGATATAACATATGCTATAGCATATGGATATGTTCAAATAGTTTTATTTTGTTCACACAAAAAATACTTTTGTTTCCAATTATGTTTTCATCAATAAGATATCTCAGAAGATTCTTGTTAGATTGTGAAATCTCGTTTTATGCAATGAAGAGGTTTTTAGTTTACAGTTATATTTAGTTGATTTGAGAATCTAGATTTGAGTCTATTTTGTGGAGATAGTCACTTAAGAAAGGGCCACTCAAGGTAATTGTTCCCCACTTTAATTTTTGCTACACTAGTTACTTTCATTATTATAGTTATCTTAATCCGATTCTTCATTTTTTGTACGTGAATGAAATCATGAATAAGATCTCATCTTTTACTTTATGTTTTATTTATCTTAATGCATTATCCTTCAAAGTGAGTCAAAGTTAGCAGTGTCAGTTAGTTACAAAATTCATTCTCAATTTTGAACTAGTCACAATCTTAAGTTGTAAGTACCCGTAGCAATAGTTCTAGGTTTAATTCTCTTTATTGTTTTGCAGTTTATGTTTTTCCACATGTGCAAACACCTATACTAGATTATATAGGTAGTATAGAATCTTTAGATGCACATATAGTGCCAAAAGCATCACAAGATTACGTTAGCCCTGGTTGATAATTAAATGGAGTCTTTACAAGGGTTTAGTGGACTGTTCAGTTAGAAACCACCTCTAAATTGTGTGTTTACCTCCAATTTTATTGAACATTAGTTGGACCTTATAGTACCTATAAGGAGAATAAATTTTGTGAGTAGAAATCGATTTTCTCCTTTGGTAGACATAAATGTGATACGCTATAACTGCAATAAATTTGGTCACATAGATAAGCAATGTAGAGAAAACTTTGTAAGACCAAAAGTACTGAGTGAAAGGAAAATAATGCCTCCCAATGTGAACAAAGGATCAAAAGACCCTAAAATGGAGAAGGATATGACAAAAAGAAACCCAAGAAGGTTTGGAAGGAAAAAGAGAAAAAGTCTATGTAATCAATGATTGCACAAACTACACTTCATGCCAAAAAGCATAATTTTTGGGTGATAGACAATGGTTGTTCAAAGCACATGGCTGGTGATAAGCATACATTCATCAAACCAAGTAAATGCAAAGAAGGATCTTTGAGTTTGGGAGATAGCATTGTTGTAAAGATCTGTGGTAAAGGAACTATGAGCATAGGTGGAATGTTTCCTATATGTGATATCCTTTATATTGAAGGATTAAAGCACAATCTACTAAATGTCAGCTAGATGTGTGACAATGGTTACAAAGTTACATTTAATGCAGAAGGATGTAAGATAAGAAAAATAGGAAGACTTGTTGGTGAAGGGAAAAGGACTGAAAGCAACCTTTATAATCTCAATGAAGTGAATGGTCAAAGCTATAGGATAAGATAGGTTGATGAAATTTGGTTGTGGCATAGGAGAATGGGCCATGTAAATTTTGATAATCTGGTTAAAGTAAGCTCAAAAGGACTTGTAAGGCACATGCCTAAGATAACAAAACTTGTAAACACCACTTGCAAGGAGTGTCAGCAAGGAAAGTAACCAAGGGTCATATTTCAAACAAAAGAGTATGCAACTACAAAGCCTTTGGAGTTGGTTCACACTAATCTTTGTGGCCCCACAAGGACAAAGGGAATAAAAGGTGAAAGGTACTTCATGTTACTAATAGATGATTACTCAAGAATGACATGGGTAACCTTTTTGAAGGATAAGTCACCGACATTTGAAATATTCAAGATATTTAGAGCTATGGTTGAGAAGGAGATTGGAAAAAGGATCAAATGCTTAAGATATGGTAGAGGTGGAGAATTCACATCAAATGAGTTCATTAAATATTGCGAGAAGCATGGAATCAAAAGGAAATACTCTACAACAAGGACTCCACAGCAAAATGGAGTAGTTGAAAGAAATAATAGGATAGTCAAAGAGATGGCTAAAAAAATGTTTAATGAGGAAAAATTACCTAATATGTACTGGAGAGAGGCATTACATATAATAGTATATACTTTAAACAGAGTTTAGCTGAGAGTAAATAGTGAGAAGACCCCCTATGAACTCTGGTATGACAAACCAACATCTATTAAATACTTCAAAATGTTTGGTAAAAAATTCTATATTAGGAGAGAAGAAGACAACTCAGGAAGCTTTGACTCAAGATGTGTTGAAGGAATATTTCTTAGATATTCCATCCAAAGCAAAGCCTACAAATGCTACAATAAAGGGTTGCAAAAAATTGTAGAGAGTATCAATGTCAAGGTTGACGAAGATTTGGAGCATGTTGAACCTGGTAGAGATAGCTATGAATTTGAATCAAAATATGAAGAAGTTTCTAATGAAGAGCTTGAAGAAGAAAATGAAAAGGTGCCTACAAGATATGTTCAAAAGGATCATCTTGAAGAACAAATTATTGGTGACAAAGATGAAGGAGTTCATACAAGAAGGAGAACTACCAAGAGCAAAGAGCAAGTAAAATTTGCAATGTTGTCTCAAATAGAGGCCAAGAGCTATGTCAAAGCCAACAAGGATGAGAGCTGGATAAAAGAAATGGAAGAAGAACTAAGCCAAATTGAGAAGAACAAAACTTGGAAATTAGTTCCAATACCCCCAAGCAAGAATGTGAAAGGTACAAAATGGGTTTTTAGAAACAAGCTCAATGAGGATGGAATTGTTGTAAGGAATAAGGCTAGATTGGTGTGCAAAGGGTATGCACAAGTTGAAGGTATATATTTTGAACAAACATTTTCACCAATTGCTAGATTGGAATCCATAAGAATGTTCCTAACATTCTCTATTTATAAAAAATTCATAGTCTATCAAATGGATGTCAAATCTGCTTTCATGAATGGAAAGCTAGAAGAGGAAGTTTACATAGAACAACCTAAAGGTTTCCAACTGTCAAAAGAAGATGATTATGTTTGCAAGCTAAAGAAATAACTATATGGTCTAAAACAAGCACCTAGAGCGTGGTATTCAAGATTGGACCAGTACCTGCAACAACAAGGATTCAAGAAAGGATGTGTAGACAATAATCTATACTTCAAATCAGAAGGTGAGCATATAATAATTGTTGTCGTATATGTGGATGACATCATATTTTGTGGTAGCAATGATAAAATGTGTAAAGATTTTGTTGCCCAAATGCAAAATGAATTTGAGATGTCAATGCTTGGAGAAATTTCTTTCTTCCTTGGTCTACAAATAGCACAAACTGATGAAGGGATAGTCATATCTCAAACCAAGTATGCTAAGGAGATGCTCAAGAAGTTTGGGATGGAAGACAACAAGACAATTAGTACCCCCATGATAATTGTATGCAAGTTGAGCAAGATAAATGAATCCCCTAATGTAAATCAGACTATGTATAGATCAATGATTGGTAGCTTGCTATATTTAACAACATCAAGACCGGATATCATGCAAGTAATGTGTATGGTTACAAGATTTCAAGCTACTCCTAAAGAGTCTCATATTAATGCAATGAAAAAAAACTTAGATATATCAAGAGTACTATTTACTATGGAATATGGTATCCCAAAGGTGAAGATTTTACTTTGATAGCATATATAGATGTTGATTAGGTAGGAAATGTGGATGAAAAAAGAAGCACAAGTGATGGTACATTCTTCCTTGGAAACAAACTTGTTTCATGTTTGAGCAAGAAGTAAGAATCAGTTACTCTTTCAAGAATTGAAGTAGAGTATTGGTAGTAGTGGCATGTTATACTCAAGTGTTATGGATGAAGCAAACACTTAAATACATCAAGGTAGAGTACAAAGAACCTATCTCTATTCTTTGTGACAATTCAAGTGCCATAAACATATCAAAGAATCTAGTGATGCACTTTAGGACTAAGCATTAATCAATCATGTATCACTTCCTAAGAAAGAAGGTAGTAGATCAAGAAGTCAACATGGAATATGTGCCAACTAAGGATTAGGTTGTAGACATATTCACCAAACCTCTTCCCAAAGAGAAATTTGAGTACTTGAGGCAGAAATTGGGAGTGGTTTCTCCTACCTCACATCACTAGATTCTGGTGATATGGTATGGATCCAGGGGAGAATCACATAAATTTCATTCATCCCTAGAAGAATAGAGAAAAGGAAAGTTAGGTATGATTAGTTTTATGTATTTCTAATGACTTGATGGTTATAGATTCTTGGACACATTCTTTCTCTTTGCATGGTATGTCAAAGGGGGAGAAAGATACAAATGCTTTTTTAAAAATGACAAATGCTTTGGTTCTGCTCCAAAGGGGGGATGAATTGGAAAATGCTCTGGATACTCTAGAAAATAGTCAAAGGGGGAATTGTGACTACAAATGGTTTAGTGCCTAAGGGGAGATTGAGATAGGTTTTTGTGAGGAGCTTCAATTCAAATTCCATAAGAAGCTAATGCAATTTTAAGATGAAGTTGAGTCTACATTTTTATGTGCAAAGCATTTAGTTTTTCCATCAATGACAAAGGGGGAGATTGTTGGCAATATGATTCTCATTGACACCAAAAGGATATCTGAGTGATATCAAATGGGGAGTTGTTGATTGATGTCAAAGGGAATTATAGGAATGTCAAGAAGGGAGATAGTCAGTGGATTCACTCAAAAAGATTCTTTACAGTGTAAGTTGTGAAGAGTTTCAGAAGTTTGGGCATCGAGCCTTGAGCTTACCTTATATCGCGATTGCTAGAAAAGGAGTTAGTCTATTTGAGCTAAGTCTGATTGGGCTTCAGACTTCAGGCTTAAGGATTGCACCTTACTGCCAGTTTTCAAACTTCAAACTTTTGTCAGACCTCATATTGAAAGCACAAAGAAAAAGAAGATAAAATGTGGGAAGTTTGAAAAGTGTTGTACATTGGGCTTTGACAAGTTGCTTTACACCTTACCTTGTCAAGCATCAAAGGTTGGTGATAAGTCTTATGACTTATCAAAAAGTGAAGGAAGGATTATGAAGGAAACCTAAATGTCGATACTCAAAAGGGTTTCAAGGATCATGGGTTGGTGTTAAGGCTTATGGCCTACCATAAAGATAAAAATGAGAAAGAAGAAATCATGAGGGCTAACACCCAAAGAGTTAATTCAACCAACACTTGTGAAGGAAGTTTTTGGGCATTGGAAGGTGGAAGGAAGCCTTAATATATTATTGAAAATTATTAAAGAGGTAAATGATAAATGCGAAGCCTGACACCCGATGCCTCAAAGGATTTATTAGTGTTTCAGAGGTTAGTGTTAAGGTTTGCAAATAAGTGGAAGATTGGTAGAAGGAAAAGGGTAAGGCTACCTCCCAACCCCCGATGAAAAGGAAAAATAAGGTTGGTGAAGCAAATAATGTTTGAAGCTTGGTGGGTCCTAATGTTGGGCGGCACAAAAACTCGAGAAGTGACGTGTGGCAATTTTTATTTGGATCAGGTATCTCAAGGCATCACATTTATTGCTCTTCAAATTTGAACCATTCCTATGTCATGCGATTAAATCTACAACCACATTTAAAGGTATTATGGTCGAATGGTGACGGTTTAAAGGTTAAGGTGGCTAAGTGATAACCGACTGACCATGGCGTGAAGAACAAAGTTTATGGCCAACATTGAATATTTTGATTTTGTCAACAACTAGGTAGCAAAATAGTGAAACTCCCAGTTAGTTGAATGAGATTGTGGCACATAAAATGAAATTGGGTGATTGTAACTGCTCCAACTACATTTTTGTTAGGGATTGGAAGGAATAGATGGCTTCATTAATGCATAGATGATCATGAAATCTAGAACAGGTTGATCAAGCATGTATGGAATTAAATTAAAATGAAACCCTAAGATTGTAAAATGCTAAATATAGTAAATTCATTGAAAGAGGTAGGTGGTGCATGGCTCGAGAAGGGGAGTCTTGTTGATGAAGATATGTTAGAGAAGTTTGATGAAAAAGATATAGAGAAGTGTGAATTATGTGTGATAGAAAATTGAACACATTGTCTAAGGGACGTGATTTTGTGTACACAATAGAGTGAGATAGAGTAGAAAGGGGAGAAGAGAAAAGCAAAGAAATGAGTTGTTGAGTTAGCAACTGTTGGTGTTAACCACCGAGCCCAGGATCACAACCTGCAAAAAATCTTCACAAAAGCGAGAGAAGCGACACAAGACTATTTCACTAGAGAAAAATACGAGAAAAAACCACCAAGATAATTAAATGCATTATTATGCCTAAGTAAACTTAAGCAGGTAATATCCTATTTACCCTAATAGCAAAAGTAGAGAGTGAATTCTAGTAGAGAGGCAAAGTAGAGAATGAGAAATTGTAGAACATATTTGTAACATTGAATTGAATTCTTATGAATCATTTTGTAAGTAGGAGTTGTTGCTCCATAAATTTCATTGTAAATTTGATTGGTTGGTACCATCAAAAAATTGAGTTGGTGCTCAGATTAGGGAGTGGGTTCTTTCTTAGAGTTGGTGCTCTTAAATTATTGGATTAGTGTCTCCATTGTAACTAGTGAGGTTCTATTGTGAGGATGGATTAGGACTGTAGGTCCTAGCAACATTTCTCATCGTGGTTTTTCCCATATTGGGTTTTCCACGTATATCTTGTGTTATGTATATCTGTGTGTGTGATCTCTACATTATCTTTAATATTCTTTAAGAGGTGTTAAAAGTTAAATTTTATTGATATATTGATTCACCCCCTTTCAGGAGTTATTTGTGTTCCAACATCTAATCCACCTAATCACTCTAAAAATCCAAGTGAATATTGTAGGATCACCCTCCTAGGTCTTGCAGAGCCTGAAGTGTAGAGGAAAAGTGTTATCCATATTTTTTTGTTCGTTGGCCAACCCCTCTAGGAAATTGATCATATGAATTGGCCTTTCATTAGATTTTCTTTGAGATCTGGCTGGGAAAATTAAAACACCAAAAGATTGGAAACTCTATTGGGAACTGCTTGCTATCATTTTTAAGAAAACCCTAAGAAACTCTGGTTATATTGTCATATTCATGTGAAGCGCCTTTTTGTTTATGTGTTGGTCTTATCCATTACTTCTTTCACAAATTTTCTAAGAGAGAGATTTGAAAAATGTATTCAATTACCTTAATTGGGTGGTGACTCTAAAAATCTCCTTGTCGGTGCAAGTGATGAAGAAATAAAGAACATAAAGAAGCCATGAGAGGAACAAGATCATAGTACAAGAAATATCTTGAAGGAGAACTACCACACAACACTTGACAATCTTGGTTGAAGAAAAATACAAGTTTGTTCCTTCCCCTATTGGATCTAAACATTCACATGATAGTAGCAGTGAAAATTTAGCAAACATTTTTTAATTTGGAATGAATCATATAAATGAGGATAATGTAGTTGTCATACCTATTGTAAGTGAAGAGAAATCCCATACTAACATCCTATCCAAGCAACAAAGAGAAAGGGAAAAATTCTAGCAATTAGTCTTTGATGCTAAGCAATTAACTTGTAATTTAAATCTCGAGGCATCAAGACCCAATCTTGAAGAATTTTTTCTTTTGGTTAGGCTAAAAGACAAAGAGCTTTCCAGTTTCAGTCCTAGTTTGTCCCGAGACATGAAAAATACTATTGGAAATAACCTTGAAACCTTAGACTCTGACACCATTCTACCAACTGAGGCCGAATTATTGCAAGAAGTCTAAAGAACTTCAAGAAAAAGATGGATAGGTTGGAAGAGATTAGGATCATAAAGGCTAAAGAGGATGAAAGAAAAATTAGAAATGTTGTCTATCTCAGAGATAGACTGAGAAAGAGGGTTGAACATTTGAAATATTCTTATTAAGAAGATCCTTCCTCTGGACCCACTCAATCAAGCAATGCAAAGCTAAATCCCACAACTAGCAACAATACTATAAGTGTTCCCTTAAGAAATACCTGTTGGCAATACAAGGGCAGACAACTAAGAGGGGGGGAATCAATTGCCACAAAAATTCAAAACTTATTCAACTTATTAACCTTATTCTTTGATCTGATTATTAACCATGAAAACATAAATCATCAACACATCAAAAACACACATAACACCAAGATTTTTTACGTGGAAACCTGTTAGGGAAAAACCATGGTGGAGGTAATCCACAAGATTATACCCTATTAAAAGTATAATGAAAATGAAATATGGGGAATGCACATGCATTCGGCACATTACCTAGAGCTCACTGTTGAATTACAAAGGAAGACACACTATCTTACAAAGAGATTTAGATTAAATCCATCTAGATTTTGAACTGAGAAAATAACATCTGCTAATGCCTGATTACAATTCCAATTAAGCACATGAACATTCTTCACTCTTCTTCACTCTTCTTCACACTTCTTCACAATTCTTCACACTTGCTCTGCCTTGAATGATTTAGAACATTATTCACACACACACACAGAAGCACACCTTTTCACACTTAAATTCAAATAAACAATCACTCTTATATATCCACAACATGATATTTCATCGCTACAAGTTGGCCACAAAGAAATAATAAAATGAATATAAACTATCGGCCCAAGACATTAAAGATTATCAATGCGAATCAACCAAGGTTGGCCACAACTTAGTGAGAACCCAAATCAACATATTTAGCATGAAGACACTTCAATTAATTTCTCCTTGAAGATCCACAACACGCTACAAACACTATGTCGGCCAAGAACAAGAAAAACATGAACACACAAGAGAAAATCGCCAACCACGATCACAATGATCAATGAAGACATGCAAAAAAAATAGAGCATGATCTAGAAACATCCACAAGCATCACAAATCACAAGAGAAGCATCTGCAACAACTAAACTAATTGAAATAACATCATCTTCAATCAAGAACACCAACTGAAGAAACAAAAAAAAATGTCTAAATGGAAATTTTCATAACTCGATCAAATCTTCATGTGGATCTCTGAAACTCAACGTGGATAAACTAGATACACTCAGCAACAAACCCTTTAGTCCACAACCTCTTATCAACAACGTATAGAAATAACCACCATATTGAACTTCACTTCACCACTAACAACCTGAAACTCATTTATTACAATTTTCTCAACATCCTCGACATATACGCTTCAAATACATTTATGCTAATAGTGTTGACATCAATGACAACCACATACCATCAACACAACCACAACACCTAACAATTGTCCCCTTTGGCATTGATGGCAACACATGATGTGAAAAAAACCATCAATGCAACTAACTCCTGCTTAGGTTTTGACTCATCTTCTCCTCAACACTTTCACATAATATTTCTCCCCATAAGTCTCTTCTCCTCATATAATCATCAGTTTTTCACATGACTCTTCTCCCCCTTTGACATCATTGACAAATTTCTCTAAGCTCTAAACCACATATCTGAATTTCTGAACATCTGACTACTCCCCCTGAGTAGCAGCCACCGCAACATCAATCTGAGACAAGATATGACTGTGAAATGCACATACTGATGCAATGCAATGCATCCTTAGTTCTGATTAGGAGGGGTAATCACCCCTAACTTCCCTCTAAGATACTCAAAAGTATCCTTAGGAAATGACTTGGTAAAAGGACCGCACTTGCTCCTTGGCAGTACACATACTCCAATCTGACTTCCGTTTCACTTACCTTCTCCCTCAAAAGTGAAACTTGATAGATATATGCTTCTTTTTTAATGCAGCACCAGATTCTTGGAAATGTTAATAGGACTTGAGTTATCACAAAATATAGCAATAGTCTCATCATATACAACTCTAATATCCTTCAACATTTGTTTCATCCACAAGGACTTGAGTATGTACCATATAAATAACACAATGTATCTCGGGCCTCTCGCAAGATACAAGGAAATGGAATCCCGCTTCTTGCTTTCTAACTATGAAATTAGCTTCTTACCCAAGAAAAAATGCTCCACCACAAGTACTTTTTTTCTCACATTCACATATCTCTTTTGCCCAACAAGATTAGCAAAGGCACTCAAAGTAAGATCATCATCTTTAGGATACCAGAGGGCCAAGATCAACAGCTCTTCAAGTATCCTAAAATTATCTTCTTCAACAAATACATGATATTCTTTCTAATTCATTTGAAATCTTGCACAATACATACACATTCATGATATCAGCCTAGTTTGAGTTAAGTACAATCCACCAATCATTGATCTATATTCCTTTATTCATTTTCTTGAGAATCATCTTCTCTGTTGTCAACTTGCATCCAAATACCATGGTAAAATTAACCGCTTTGAATCTTCCATACTAAACTTCTTCAACAATTCCTTCACATTCTTAGATTGAGATAAAAATCCCTTTATCTAACTGAGTAATTTGCAATCCCATAAATAATTTCATCTCACCAATCATATACATCTCAAATTCATTTTGCATCTCATTAGAAAACTTCATGCACAAAGCATCATCTCTCCAAAAATAATATCATCAACAAAGAATTCAACAAACAAATCTTTATCATCATTCTTGAAATACAGATTACTATCATCAATACCTTTGTTAAATCCAAGCTTCAGAAAATACTTGTCCAATCTTGCATACCATGGTCTAGGGGCTTGCTTGAGTCCATACAATGCTTTCTTCAACCGACACACCATATCTTCTTTATTAGTCAACTGGAATCCATCAGGTTGCTCAACATGCACTTCTTCCAATTCACCATTTAGAAAAGTTGATTTTACATCCATTTGATAAACTTTGTAGTTTTTGTGAGCAACATAAGCAAGAAATAATCTTACAAAATTTCCAATTCTAGCAATAGCAAAGGTCTCTTCAAAATAAATTCCTTCCATCTATGAATATCATTTACATACCATTCTTGCTTTGTTTCTAACCACTTCACCTTGCTCATTTAGTTTTTTTCTAAAGACCCATTTGGTTCCAATGACATTCTTATCCTTAAGTCTAGGAACAAGAATCCATGTATCATTCTTTCTAACTATTTTAACTCTTTCATCGTCAAATTCAATGCTCATCTTTGCATGTTCCTAGTACTAGTAGACTGGCCTTTGAAATCAAGCAATACTCTTTTGCAATCTTTCTAC